>JAQIWS010001446.1:0-11440 GCA_034696085.1 Stigmatogaster subterranea | reverse complement strand
TTCGTATTATAGGAGGGGCTCAAGGGGTGGACGAAATAAAGGGAGGGGAAGATCGAGCGGCCACTACCCGAGGCACACCTTTAAGTGTAAGATGGAAATTAGGTCAACTAACAACTACAGCGTGAGAAACATTCTTCCCCCCGTTATTACGGCCGTCTCATCAAAACCACTAAATTCGCCGCCACTGCTCACGTTTAGCACAAAACAACCGTTGAACTCGAAACGAACGTGAAACGTAATAAATAAATTAAAATTTACAAATACTTTAAAAATATACAACAAAGTGGTTCGACCCAAATTGCCATCATCCTTCAGCGGGAACTTCAGCGAACGAAACCTGCAATTAGCGTAGTGATGGTGGCCACCTTCTCGAAAACTCCAACAAACGAGACCTCACCCAAACTATCAACCAGGGCACGGCCCCAAACTTATCCGTGAAACGGCGCTGAGGAGTAATTCACGCGGCGTTGTAATTAACACCGAGGCACAGTTAAAAAAATCGTAAAGGGTTAATGGGTTATTCTCGTCGGTTGCTACTCACCTTTACACTTCACCCTTGATCCCGCTATTCAGAATACTATTCAACTAATCCACCGCTCCACATTACATCATTAAGCGGTGCCATTATCTCCCCAAAACCGGAAGAATGGAGAGAAGAAAGAGGGGAAAGGGAGAAAAAAAAAGAAAAAAGGAAGAATTCCCTTAAGCTACCCATGCATTTTGCAGGCCCTCCCAATCTTCTAGTTGACAAGATTCCCACTGCCGATTGGATAAAATAGCAATTCCGTGCTTCCCCAAAAACGCCCCTCGTTTTCCCACGCTCTAACTTCCATTCCATTAACAAAATAAAGAGCAAAAAAATAATAAAAATAATGATAATGATAACACCGCATAATAACTGGACCAAATTCCAGCTAATTTTCTCAATTTAACGCATCGAAAACGAGTGCAAACAAAAAAATTAATTGACTAAAAGGAACAAAAACTAACTACGAAGATTGTTACTCGTAAGTGTGATCAACAACTCACTTGCAATCTGATGGAACGTCGCAATAACCATGGATACTATGACAACCGGGTTTGCACATGGCTGTAGTAACAACAAAAAAGAAAATTAGAAATTATGCAAAGTTAAATACCGTACAAGTTTTAAAAAAACATTTTTTTTTTCCGAATGTAAAATGATTTCCACTTACCGCGATCGCAATTAGTCGACATCCATCCAGGTACGCACACTTTGTCTCCATTGGCATCGCAAGTGTAATGTCCGAAGTAATCGTCTCTAGGGCGACAAAATTTAGTGCACGTGGCGTTGTAGTAATGAGGATCACACAGCACGCGCACTCGGTAAGTGAATTGCGCCACTGGGCCGTTATGTGTCATCGTGTGCCAATCAGATCCCGGATTGACTATGCCTTTGAAAATAGTACGTTCGATGACAGCGTCTGAATCTATGTGGTGAATAAGTGTCAATTCAATCAATTTAAATTATTTGCAAATAGATAATCACAACTAATTAAATTTTAATTTACATGGTTCGGTGGTATTATTATGGTCCACAGCTTCCAATATCAAAGTGACTGACCTCTGCAAAAAAAACCATAAAATATTAATTTTAACGATATTTTCTTCAAATAAATCATGACCGGTTGTTGAAGCTTTAATATTAATTTTAAGCAAATAATAAAAATTCCTATAGATAACCTCACAAAATTCACGTTAAAAATGTTGTCCTCGTAACGCGTGATCGAGGTCAGCGGGATACAGACGCGGCCTGCTCCGGGCGCTGTAGAAAATCCCGGCCACTAACTCCTACCGAACTTCACTACTACGATCATCTTACTAACGCGCAACTCAGTGACACTGTCACTATAATGAGGGCATGCCAGGAAGCGATCTCACCCGCGGTGGGTTAAAACGAGGTCGTGACCTACGCGCGAGCACCCCTTACGCTGCCGGACGCCACTGCGAGAGCGATGCTCACCGCAGATGATGAAGTTGCTGCCCCGAAAAAGCTCTGACCTGCCAAACATTCAATTTTTTTTTAATTTCCGATTTTATTAATTAATTTTTTTTATTTTATAAGTGAAACGAAAACCTAAAACAGAGCCAAACGCCTAAGTGTTTTCTAGATAAAACCCCTTTGCACTCGATAAAAACACTCTTCCTCGCCGATAACGGTCGCTGCAACGCCATCTGACTGCCATGTGGTCTCAGCGTTTTGAGGTGCAGGAAGAGGGCGTTTGGTGGATCCTCCCCCGTAATCACTGTAAATCACGACGACAAGGAATTGGTTGAGCGGAAAACATTTACGGCGCCACACTCACTTCCCCTCCAACATTTCATCTTCTGCACCGCACGTGACAACAGTAGGTGGCATCGAAATAAAAACAATTTTACAAATCCTTTATGTTAATGAAAATTCAAAAGGATTATCCACCTATCAGCAGCTTCAATATGCCACGTACAACTCAACAGCTCAAACTCAACACACCCTCTTAAAGCCATAAACACGCGCCGGGGTACGTCGCTGCCCACTACAACAGCTGACAGACGCCAAACTTCCACTGCCTCAGCTACTTTAAATAAAAAGTGAAGGGGGCGCGCGTGCTGAGTGACCCAAAAGAGCAGTCACTGGAAGTTTTCCCCATATCGTATAACTTTCCAAATCTATCGAAGTTGAGGCTAAACTTAGAATCTATTTTAATGATGGTGTAGTTTGAGCAGATGTGGTCAGTGTCCAGATGGACGTTCAAGAGACGCCGCCACGTCCATCGATTCAGGACAGTGAAGATAAGGAATGCGGGGGAGTTAAATGTATGTGACAAGAATCCATTGCCTATTGACGTCCAAAAGTTCTCTTGCGCTGATAATTTTCACATCCGAATTCCACTCGAGACTTTCTCTCATCATGCATGCTCCGCGAGTGTCCGGCAGGTGATCTTGCCAACTGCAACTGCACTCGAGATTGGGGAGGGAAAAGACTTAAAGCGCGCGAGAAGTCGACTTTCAATCACTCCAGAGACTGACAGATACGACCAACAGCAGGAAAAGCTCCTTCAACCCTTTGACAGACATTTGCAACCAACGGGAAATGAGGGTCGAATAAAAAGGAGGGGAAAATTCGAGTCCATCTGCGCTTACAGAATTTTATTGCAATCTGTCCTAATCCTTATGTAATCCGGTAGGATTAAATATTGGATTACCTCTTGTTTGATTTTATAACACGACACAGTTTTCGTCTTATCTCCTCACAAAAAGTTTTGTCCAAAAAAAAAAAAGAGGGGCCAAAAAAATTTTTTTTGTTGTAAATTTTAGATCACATTCTCACGTAACTTGGTTACTTTAACTTTTTAATCAAATTCAATCGTTTTTAAAATGAATTTTTTTTCAATATTAGGAAAAAAAATCAACATCCGGGTCCTCAAGCCCGAAGCATATTTCGGTTGGTGGAACCAATCACTTTTCACTCCGATGAAATGTGAGGAGAATAATTTTCTTTTCAAGAATGTTATCATGACAGGTGGAACACTATTAATTACCTCCTATCAAAACATAATAAATACGAATTATATTTTTAGTACGCTAACCTCTGAAAAAGCAACTTTTTCCACAGAAAACCCAAACTAACCCCTTTCACAATCCAAAAATGCAAATTTCGAACTATCACTACCACTTTTATAACTCTTCACTGTGACTCACAAAACAAAGTTATTACAGGAAACAAGGATTAAAACTCTACGCGGTAGAAAACGCAGCGCGACCGTGACTGAGAATTAAAACTTTTACAAAAGAAAACCTTGAACAAACTTCCTCACCCAAGGGTCTACCGACTGCTGGGTATCCACCCACCCCACCCACGCATATCTGGGTTTTTTTCAGGTGGGTTCACGTGTCTGCCTCACTTGGTGGGCCCTGATTTTAATGAGGATCCACGCAATGATAGTGCCCTTAATGAGCGTGATAGCAAACATAGTCGAGTCATCGTTTGCAAAAGGAGGAAAGGGAGAGCTACCAACATGTGCGCCGTATTACGACATTCAACGACCGCAGTGTTTGCAAACACTGATTAATGCAATAAATTTATTTTATTTTTTAATTCTCACGACAAGAAAATTATTTTTCAAATTGGAATTTGTTATTTCAAGCCGCGGGATGTGAAAGGAACGTGAATGTGATGGGTCCTTGAACGTAAAAGTTTACTCAGTCCGGTCTAATCAGAATCCTTTTTATAACCATGACCGTCTCAGGTAGATAATCAGGTCGTCGTACTAAGATGCACGAGATTCATTCTTCCCACAGTGCAACTATTTTTTTTCTCGTCTTGACAACTTTACGCCCACGTGATCGGTGTAAATTCACGCGTCCATTGTCACAACATTCATTTCTCAAGTGGTCGACAAGGAAAAAAGAAGTTTGAAAAAAGCGTAGAACAAGAAAAGCAAACTACTTAAGTCGTTACTCGTCCACTCACGCATTTCATTCGATTTAACCACACTTTTTTTTTTAACAGTCTTCTTTTTCCTTTTAATTTTTTTTCTTCAAATCGAGATCTAAAGTTATTTTTACGACCGCAGTTGTCATTAATTTCGTTTAGTCGCAAATATAACACGTGCTAGCTCCCACTTTTATATTTTTGATGAACAAACCATCTGGCCCGAGTATATGATGGTTTTTTAAGACGGAACTGCAAGACGACCGAATAACTTGTCTTTTCCCCCTTTCCACTTCCCGTCACATGGATGCCGGATGGAAGACAAATGTTCAACATTCGAGTAGAATTACAAATCATACGTTGTTGCTACACCCATAAACGATAACCACGAATTCCACCATTTTATTCCCACTTTCACCACTCATCAAATTACAATTATAGCATAAAAAAGGAAGGAAGAACCTCGAAAAATCATAAGCTGTGTTTACAAGGAGACAAAAGAAGCATTTTGATTGACTCGCATTGCGGTTTATCAAGCCTTACCATCAAAATTATTAAAATTACTATTATCAAAAGCGTATCGTGCATGTAGAAAGAATTAATTCACTGGTGAAGCACACTATTAAAAATACACGCTTCGACAACTTTCTTTCTACTCTATTTCGAGTGGGCAGTTTTCTTTTCCCACATCATTTTCCATTCATTTTCATCGCCCGCGAGAAAACGAATTAATTTCACCTTTTTCTAATTCAATACATCCACTTTTTCTTTTCTGTAAAAATTAAAAAAAAAAAAATTTTTTTTTGACAACGCACCCAACCCGCGAATAAACGGCACGGTCATTAAAGATAACGAGTAGCAATTTTTTTTTTAAAGCTTCTTTTATTTTTAAGTTTCGCTTTGAGCAAACATCAAAGATATTCTGCTTAATAACGACTGAATGTTGATACACAAACATTTCGCTCACATTTCACAACCTCACTCTAATTTCAAACAGCGTCTGTTGCCCACGTGGCTTCTTGCAGCCGTGAATTACGTGCAGCACGTGCATCATTCGCTGACCCGATCCGAGAGGTGCGTACGAAACCCGAACCCCATCATATCCGAGCAACTTGGGTTGGAAGCGTAGTTAGTTCCCCACTACCTAAATTACTTTGACCTCGGAGGAAAGGGAGTTAAGGGCAAAATTGGCCACCATCTCCCATTCATTCTATTTCCCAGAATTCACGCAGTTAATTTATGTGAAAAATTTAAATATTTCACTCGTATTTCATTTTAAAAATTTTAAAAATTCAAATCTTTTTTCTTACGCAATTGGATGAACCAAATAAACAATTATGGGTCAATGTGTCGAAATTTCACTTTGCCATCATCAAACGAGTTAATTTCAACGATGCACGCTACAGGGCGCAATGATCATTGCATGCCAGCACGCGGCCTTTGTAACCTTCGTCGCCCCCTCCTTGCCATTCCCATGATCAGCAAGGTCAGGCCCATCAGGCCTGCACTAACGCTATTAATTTGGGCCGTGCCCGCAGGCTCAATCGTCATGGTTACAAGCCCCTCCTTTCCCTTAGACACTCTTTGAGGCAAGGTGGGGTCTTCGAGCAGAAGCTAAGGAAATACTTTCGCTACCAAAGACGTAATTAACCACCACTTACACCGATCTATCACTGAGAGTCAACGGACTTTGCGGAGGAAATTATCAAACGTTATCAAATTCCTTTCAGCGCCGTGAAAATAGAATTAATTTTTGGTGACGCATTCGAGGGTTGTAAAAGTGAAAGGTGAATAGTCGCCTTGTGTAACGGAATGAAACGGGTATCGAGGTAGTTTTTTTTCTCCCTCTCATTTAGGATTAGGAGGAGGGTGTAAGTAAATTACAGCAGAAAAGTGACCATTTGTGAATTAGTGAGTAATCTGTGAATTGTGTCGTTGTTTCCTTCTTCCTTTGTGTGGCTGGATGCAAGTCACGACAGCCGTGCTTCAGTTTCCACTCAACTTGGCCTTGGTGACGGATAAAAATCGCGAAAAACGAGCAAAAGTGAATGCACCACTCAACCGCAAAAAAAACAAAAAAAACAAAAAAATTAAAACTCACGCTCAAACCTAAACAAGATCAACCGAACACAATTCCAACGACTACACACCAAAAAAAACACCCATCACAACTCTCTCTCTTTAATCCATAAAGAAACTAAAATGAAAAAAAAAAAACACCTAAGAAAACAACTCATTGACACCTTCTGAAAAGAATAACCAACTGCAATTCTGAGTGAGTCGAGTGATTTTTAAAGAGCAAAGCCACCATGAATGGATGGAAATTGAGAAGCTAATGCTGACTCATCTCGACAGCTGCGCGCAACAGCCAATTCCCACAGCCTTTAACACACCCCCCATCCACCCCCGCTACTGGCACTGCCGACAACTTATCCACCACAAAATAAAGACTAAGTGCACCGTGCAACACCAAAAGAACTACTGCAATCAAACCTCGCGCTCATTAAAGATTCACACGCGACAGACGCCCACTCCTCCTTCCGCGCATAAATAGACCAATTGAAAACGAGCACGGTTCATTAAATGGTAGCGTGTTCATTCACACGTGTCTTATTCCAGCGTCATTAACTGCACGTGATACAGTCTCAGCTCGGTACCCGGATATGAAAACAAGAGAACTCATTTACACAAACTGCATTCATCATCGTCTTATGTACACGTGAGTTTCCTTTCGAAATATTAAATTATCGAAGGAAAAAAAGGGTCGTAAAATATTAACGTGCATCTGGACCAAATCGTTTTTCTCTCTTTATTCGATATTATTATTACCACCATTTAAGTTTCCTAATATATTTTTTTATACATCCCCGGTGAATTGTGGTGGGGAAGATATCATAACGCGAGAATCCCAGAGGATTTTGATCCGCAAATGGTTTTAGGAAGGAAATCCACTTTTCATGTCTTAAATGGTGATAAATTCGAGGGTTCTGTTTTCGTATCAGAACGCCAAAACTAATTTTAGAAATATTTACGCGCGATGATAAATTTACAATTATAAAAAAGGAGAGAAAAAAGTCAGATGCAACGAAGCCAAACTTATACTGGCGTCGAATGACTGGTGTTTGGGTTCTAAATACGAAAAGAAAGTGAAATGTATCATAAGCTGATTGAGATGAGATGGTCTGTTGCTCGGATGAGCGATATTCATCTTCACGCGTCATTCATATCTGACTCCGATACACCTGCTCCACCTGCTTGTCATAAAAATCACTCCTTCAAGAAACGCATTTCTCTACGTTCACGATATTAAAACTCAGAATTAAAATTAATTAAAGTCAGCTGTGGTCGTAGCGTGATACCGCCCCTCGGCTTTTAGAATATTATTTTTTTATTCGTCTCGAGTCAAACGAAAAAAATATTATATTAAAAAAATGACAGGCATTCAGTTTTTTCTATCTTTGATCAAAGCCGAAAATAGTTTGACTTGATATGACGGGTTAAAAGAAAAAAAATTAAATAAAAAAATTTCTGGCGACTAAAATTTACTACGCGTGATTTTTTTTAAAAGCGAATTTCCAAACTCGAGATTTTAAATCTGGCATTAAGGAGTTATGTTACACAGTTCCTCGTTATTCTTTACTCATTTTATATTTAAATCCTTAATTATAAAGCAAACTGAAACCAAAATTTAAAAAAAAAAAAAAATCTATAAAAATAATTGCAAAATTTTAAGAAAGATTTCACGGAGCCAGACGGACATCGTCACGCATTTCAGGCAACGGCGCAGACCAAAAGAGGTCAACAAAAAAGAGAGTAATTAGCATCTGATTAAAAATGCGAATGCACTTCAATAACAATTTCATCAAATTTAATGTAAAATGGACTCCTTCGAGTGAATGTAGTCATGACAAGCGAACGAGGTATATTTCATGGCCCTGTGGCTATCAAAGGGTCCTGCAACCCTCGGGGTCGCCACTGGCAGCTGCGAGGACAATGGCCGACAAAATACCCCCACCGCACGAGCGATTTTTTTTTCGCGACCGCCATCTTCCACTTGACGCCGAGTCCTGAGGGAGGGGGAAGTGAATAAAAGGACAACCCTCCTCCCATCACAAAACCATTAAATGTATCCCCATCGAGTCACATGATCTCCCCAACGCCCGGGGACAATTTGTTAGAGAAGACCCGCACTAAAAACAAAACTAACACAAATCAAAAGTGATTAAAAACGGGTGAAAAAAAAATGGAAAAGGAACCAAATTTTTTTTTTCCTGAAAAATGCGAGTTTTTAGTCTGGGAATTAAGATTGAGTTTAAGACGACAAGTTTCATTTTATCCCTCTTCTCAGTAACAAATTACAATCAGAGCAACAGGCAACGCGAACTTCATCCCCGGTTAATGACAGGTGAGAACACGACAAACGCACGCCCACCTGCGCCCTAAACTAATTAAAATACAGCGCACGAAAGGTGACCACAGACAAGGATGGACAGGAGGAGAGATGATGACCGAAAAGAAAAACATCAAAAGTTTTAAAAGAAATAAAAAAGAAAAAAATTTAAAATTACGTAAGAAAAAAGTGTTTTTTCAAATTAAAAAAAAAAACCTGTGGAATGTGGCCTCCTATTTAAGTCAAAGCAATCAAAACAGCGAGAAACAACACACCGAACGCAAATCAGTCATTTTATGCGGTTTTAAAAACTCCAGAAGACTAAACAAATATTCAACTTACTGCACATTATTTAAAATAAAAAACAAACCCACCTGTCCACGCAAGCAAATAAAACAAGTAACACCTGGCATTCTTGCTTCTCTTTTTTTTCTTTTTCTTTAGTTTAAATTTTTTTTCTCCTTTCTCTTCATTTCCAACGACCAACGAAATACAAAACCAAATTTTAACTCAGTTTACTTTTCTACCCTACCCAGCCCAGGGGCCTCTTTCTCATCCACCCCATTTTTCCAACCCCACCCCGTCTCTCTCTTATTCTCCCGTCTTAGCCCACACTTTTCAAGGGCGCAATTCCGGAGGCGAACACACGCAACGAGGCCGGCCTGCGTTTCTCAATTATTCCCAGACTCAACAACTTCAAAAACTAACTTCGCTGTACAAAGTGAGACGCGCACCTCGATTTAACGAACCCGAGAAAAATGAAACCAGACGAACGAGGAATGCGCAAACTTGACGTAACCCTCTCCGCTTTGTGTAACCAGTTACGTCACTGGGCAAAACCGATTGCCGTCTTTTGTTATCCGTCCTCGCCGCCCACAATTCCCCCAGTGGGTTCGAAGTTTGAGGGTGATATTTTTACCCCCGCGAGAGAGTCGTCCATCGTTACAACCACCCCTCACGAGACACCTCCACTCCCACTTGACTGAGCCACAAAAGAGAAGCGTCCACCGATGATGAGTTCGGTTGGGGGTCTCATTCACCCCACCGGGATTCACACTTATTTCTAAAACCACTAAACGAGCCTCAAAGAGAGGGACGGAATAGAATAGATAGATGTATAGATTAAAAAAGTCATATTTAAACGGAGAAGTATATAGTAAACGAAGGGTCCTGGTGATCTTCGTCATTACTTTTAAACGTACTTCACGAACAACATTCCTAACATCTTCATCACAAAGACCAACCTCAACGAAAGTCGAAACGAGAGAAAGAAATTGACATTCCAACTTGTCTCTACCTGTAACCTCGTTTGGTGGGTGGGTGGGTGAACAAAATCCTACACCCTCCCTAAACTCCCCCTGTCGGCTACATACTCGGTCCTAGCTCGAGGCTACAATTAGTGGTGGGTAGATGGAGCTCAAGGTAGGAACCATTATTACAGCCATAAATTGCGCACATTCTTGCTACTGGGTCCGACGCGGGACCGAGCGAATGGTAGAAGCGACCCCTACCACACCCTGTCAGAACCCATTAGAGCAGCAGAGACACCCCACGGGTCGCCACAAAGAATCAAAAGCCATTAGGAGGGGGGTGACAAACACCATACCACCTGTTACCCAAAAAAGTTTTTTCCTTTAAAAAAAAAAAAATTTAATTAATCCCAGAACTCGGTTTTTTTTAATGTTACAATAACGGGAAAGATGATTCTATTCTATTGTAGTTTTATAAATAAATTTTTTTTTTCACTTTGCTAACGACAGGGGCAACTTATTAGAATTCATGACAAATAATAAAAAAATAATTCTGCAGGTTGGATTCGTGGGCGGGTTCCCAGCTTGACACATGTCGCCCACCTCAAGTGAGTGACCTAAGACCGGATTTGGCACCTGAGCTCGCTTTCCCTGTCATTCGATTGCAGGTGAGAAATCTCATTTTGAATTCTACAGTAGTTAAAAATAAAATTTTTTTGTGTGATTTAGACTGATTTCTGCGAATAATTTTTTTTTAAAAACGCGTGGTGGGTTTTTGGAGTTCGGTTAGCGAATGAGCAAAAGGGGTTGTGGTCTTCCCACGAAAAAGTAGGTAAAATTGAGCGTTGAAAATTGGTCAACTCCGTGTAAGAGAGGATGAATGACTTGGAAAAGAATTCTGGACTTCAAGTTTTGCGTTGTCGTTTTTTATCTTGCCGTGAGAAATGTCTCTGACACTGCAATGGACTCGTAAAGATGCGTCAAGGGACACGAATGACACGAAACAACAAATCACCAAAAATATTTTCTCCAATTAAAAAAAAAAAAAACATCACGAAGACTCATCGATTCACTCACACAAAAAAATGCAATCCTCTTCAGAATAAAAAAAAACTTAATCCGAATAGTATACAAACAAATTTTTTTCTCGTCTTCTCACCGCGGACTAAGTTCTCAACATTCCTGAGGTTTATAAAATTGTGAACGTAATGATAATTGCGAAAAAAAAAATTAGAGTGTAATCTCACTAAAATTGGTTCTCATCATAAAAACGAAGCGGGGGATTTGCAATTTACATCTCACTGTCAATTAAGAAAACCCTCGACAAAGCAATAAAAAAATAACTGCACCCGACTTAAAAGAGAA
>JAQIWS010001445.1:0-11452 GCA_034696085.1 Stigmatogaster subterranea | reverse complement strand
CGCGAATAAAATGATATCTTATATCTATGTGTTTAGTCCTATTATGATGCACAGGGTTACGCGCAAGTTGCTGGGCAAACTGATTATCATTGTAAATCTTAGTAGCACCATCAAATGAGGGATCAATATGTTTTAAGAATCCACTCAAGAAAAGAGCTTCCTTGGCAGCTTCAGACAAGGCCATATATTCTGCCTCAGTAGAACTAAGAGCAACTGTCCTCTGCTTGCGCGACTCCCAAGAAATCACAGAACCAGCCAGCATGAAAGCAAAACCAGTATATGAACGTCTGTCAACAAGACATGAACCCCAATCAGCATCGACAAAACCAGTCAAATCACCATCAGTCGACTGATAAATTAATCCATAATTCATGGTTCCCTGAATATAGCGCAAAACACGCTTAGCAGCAATCCAATGTTCCTCGCCATAAGCCGTATTAAATTGACTTAAAGCAGACACAGCAAATGCTATGTCAGGTCGAGTGGAAACAGCAAGGTAATTTAAGGAACCAATCAACTGCCGATACGGATAACCACGCATAACACTCTGATCAACGCTGGATGGTCTGTTAAGCTTTGAGTTACCATCCATAGGAGTCGACGCAGGCTTACAATTCTCCATTCCAAAGCGCTGCAACAATTCAGACGCATACTTAATTTGCGACATTGAAATCTTGGCTCCCCCCCTCGCTTGGGACTGTGAGAATTCAATACCCAATGAATATGAAAGAGGGCCCAAATCGCGCAATTTAAACGACCTAGCCAAATTATCCTTCAACTCCCGCAAACCACTCGCATCGCTAGAACCCACAAACAAATCATCCACATATATAGCCACAATAGTAGAAACGCCATTACGCATTAAAAGATAAACACAAGGATCAAAGTTAATGGATTTGTAACCCAATTGACGAAGTCTACTGTCCAACGTCTTGTACCATTGTCTCCCAGCCTGTTTTAGGCCATAAATAGCTTTTCTTAACTTACACACTTGTCCAGAAGTTACAAGTCGTGCTGACCATTCTCTAGCCGTCGCAATCACATCAGCAGACTCAACACACTTGCCAGAATCAGCGTCAACCAATATCGCATCAAGCACCTCACCAAGCAAATCAGGAACAGCCATATAAATATTCTCACTTATATCGCCATTCAAAAACGCAGTCGTCACGTCCATATGATGCACTGTAAGGCCCATTTTTGCTGAAAGAGCCATCACCGTTCTAATAGAGTTCATGCGGGCAACTGGTGCAAAAGTCTCCGTATAGTCCACGCCACTCCGCTGAGTAAACCCTTTGGCGACCAGTCTTGCCTTCCGTCGCTCCAAAGTTCCATCAGCGTTTTGCTTATTACACAAAATCAATCGCGAGCCAACAGTTTTACATCGGTGCATACCATCCACAACATCCCAAGAACGATTCTCAATATGTGAAACAATTTCACGTCGAATCGCCTCACGCCAATCACCAGCCTCCGGACTCACAAGCGCTTTCTGAAGGGGAACCTCAGCGATACCAGCAACCTCTTCCGCCGAATCTGTCCCAGAATCATCTTCCGCCGACGTTGAAATGAGTCTATATCGACGAGCAGGTCTTCCTGGCTGACCAGTACGAATAATTCTTGGTCGACCACAACCCCGTCTTAGCTCAGGAACTTCTTGAGCTGGCGCTAATTCAACAGTGGGCACTGGCTGAGTAATTGGTGCGACTTGAATAATTTGTGTAGGAGGTGGATGAATAACCGGCATAACGAGAGCTGGCGAGGACCTGATAACAGGAACATCTACTTCAATATCAGACACTGGGACCTGAAAAAGATGAAAATCATTATTAGAGTCATTAATGTGATTAGAAGGCACAATTGGACGTTTGAGCAACACCGCATCCTCTACAAAATCTTCAAACTGTGCATCGCCCTCAAATTCATCCAGAAATTTTACATCTCGAGAGACCACCAATTTACGTTTGTCTTTTATATACACTTTATAAGCCTTTGATGTTTTGGAGTAGCCTATAAATACACAAGGCTTGGCCCGAGGTGCAAACTTGTCTTGGTTAGGAGCCTTTTCAAGAAGAAACGCCTTTATTCCAAATGGACGAAGATGACTAACAGTTGGCTTAATCCCCTTCCACAACTCATGTGGTGTTTTCATGTTAAGGGATACAGATGGACAACGATTGCGAATATGACACGCCGTTGCAATGGCTTCAGCCCAAAAAATAGTTGGCAACTTGGACTGAATAAGTAAACATCTTGCCATTTCAACCAAGGTTCTGTTCATTCGCTCTGCTGTACCATTTTGCTGAGGCGTGTAAGGCACGGTTAAACGTCGCTGAATTCCACATGTGCGCAGAAAATCATCAAATTGTCCATTACAATACTCAGTTCCATTATCAGTCTGAATCTGTTTAACTTTGTACCCAGACTGTGTTTCCATAAAAGTCTTAACTTCTTTAAAAACAGTAAATAAATCAGATTTTGACTTAATAAAACGAACCTCACACCACCTAGAATAGTCGTCGATAAACACCGCAAAATAAACAGAACCGCCCATTGATTTTATCCTCATTGGACCACAAATATCAGAATGGACGATGTTAAGAGGCTGGAAAGATCGTGTTGGACGAGGTGTTGGAAATGGAGATTGACATGTTTTCCCAGCAATACAGATAGCACACGGGGGCAACTTTTCCTCTTTAAATTTCATTCCCAGCACATTACCAGACCGCTGAATTTCCCGAAGACTAGCCTCATTTAGATGGCCGTAACGTTGGTGCCAGGAAACAATGCTGCCAGGATCAGATGATACCAAATTGGCTCGATCAACCACATGACGAATGTAATACAGTCCATCAATGCGATCAGCACAAGCGACAGGTGTATTTCCTCTACAAATGACCGCCTGTTGCTTCTGAAAAAGAACGTTATAACCTTTATTAGTTAATTTTGCAACAGACACTAAATTGTGTCGGAGATCAGAAACACAAAGCGTATCAGTCAATCTAAATAAAGTCACTCCACTTTCACTTTCAACATGTAGAGGTACATCACCAACAGCATTTATAGTCGTAGTGCTATCGTCAGCCAATCTCAACTGTCTCCCAATAGTTTCCTTTGCAGACACAAAAGCATTAATGTCTGAACACATGTGAGACGTAGCTCCACTATCAATGCACCATCCATGTTTTACTGAACCAGTCTGCAAAGCAATATCAAATGAATCAACATGTGCATCAACAGTAGAGAAAAAAAGTTCTTCTGAAGCAGAAGAGGCCAGCTGAGTTGGCCTAGAACAAGCATCATCTTTCTGCTTCTTATAGCAACTCGACTCAAGATGACGCCCTCGCCGACAATATGGACAGAGTGGAATCAATGGCTTCATAGAAACACCACCACCCTTAACAAAGTTCCCAATAGGTTTTAAGTTCTTAGATACCCCTTGAAACATCTGTCCACGACCAACAAACAACGCATTCTGTACATCCTGAGACTTCGACTTACGAGCTTCAACCTCCTCAATAATCTTCACTTTAAGTGCCTCAGAATTTGGTAAATCATCACGTGACTCAATTGCGCAACGGAAATTCTCAAAGGATTCAGGCAAACTGTACAATATCAAAATAGAAAACAATTCATCATTTACCACCACATCCATTTCCTGCAATTTATCTACTGCCTCAAAAAATTTACGCAAATGCTCATGAACATCATCACCTTCACGCATTTTCGTCAAAATCAGTGTTTTGAAGAGGGTGGCTTTACGAGCAGGACCTTTAGATTCATAAATCAAATGAAGCTTCAGCCAAATCTCCCTTGCAGTCTTGCAGTCTTTAAACTGTTTCACCTCAGAAGGCTTAATTGCCAATAGTAAGTCTGACTGAGCCTGCTCATCCAGTTGAACCCACTCAGCTAATTTAGTTACTGAAGCAGTATCCCCTGCTATAACTTCAGGCTTTGGTCTTAAACCATTTGCAAATTCCCAGCTCTTATACTTAATCATTAAACACCATGCCTGTATCTTCCAAGAATCAAAATTATTCTTCCCAAGCTTCTCAATATTGTAATTATGACCTGCCATTTATAATAAAAGTCCAACACACCACAAATCAATTCAAAAGCACTATTAAGGAAAAAATAACCAATATCCCAAACAAATACACACAGCAAAAAACTCAAAAAAAATTCTCAAAAAGCAAAATGGCCAACACAATACAATCAAATATGGCCGCCTTTCAAAAAACACCACAATTTCCACACTGGTATCCAACTGAAGCAAGCCTGATGAATCAACACAGTCAGCAACCACAATCCAAAAACTCACAAGAAGCACGTCAACGTTGCTGGGCCCATAATCTGTTAGATTCCGTGACGAAAAGCAACAATTCTCAGTAATAAAGAGGACGCAGTTTTGTGGTACAACCACTTTAGGTGGTTATGAACAACAACTAAAAACTTGTTTTAATCATAGAAAAGAAAACACCATGAATACATAATTAGTATCGCGCGCCCTCTGTAGGAGGAATCAATTACAACGCTCCAACAGTTTTCTACTGTGCATTTTATTCTGCGTGAAATGCTTTATGGACAATTTTTCTTTATTAGAAAACGATTTGAAATTTATAGTATCGTCAGTTTAAATACATTACGGACACAGTAAAAAATTGTGAATTTGCTTTATCCACGTATATAGTTTACGCTAATTATTGAACTTGCTTGTGTTTCTCGTAAAACCGTAAAAGTAGAACTTGCATTTTCTTGAGTCACAAGTGTGACACTATGAAAGTGTTGGTCACTTAAATTTATAGTCAATATTTCTTGTTAATGTACAGGTTTGGTCTAATTTTTCTGTACTTTTGTCAATTTGGGTTTTAAATTTTTGTTGGCAGTAAAATTTAATATTTATGGTGTTGTTTCCAACTGTTTTATTAACTCATTAATTTGTAATTGATTATCTCAGCTATGAGAATTTGTATCCCGTTTCTTAATTTTTTTTGATTCCACCGGGTATGAAAATGTTTTCTGTTTTCATTAACAAATTGTGATTACTGTAGACTAAGCAAGACACATTTATAATGTTTCAGTCATTCTAATATTGCCGAATAATATTACAATATTGTTCGTTATCACATTTATTACAATTTATTCTAAAAATGCTTGGAGTTGTGGTTTAATGGTGAGAAATTTTTTGCGTTGCTACGTAGTGCAAGTTTTTCACGCTAAAAAATACTTAGCGAGTGTTAATTTTATTTACTCGTGTTTATTCATAATACGAGAAATTGTAATTTTTGTGGAATGAATTTTTGAGATGACAGTGAACACGTGCTCATAGTACCGTAGTTTAAACCATTGCTGTTAGAAATGAAGTAGACAGAATTAAAAATATTAAATACAAATTTTTTTTTATCTTGTTGCACGTAATACTTTTAATTTTGTTTATTAAAGTCATCTTGTTTTTGCAACTTGATCTATCAATGTTTTTGCCATTTCTAAATAGCGTTTGATACGGATAAAATTATTTTCTTAAATTTTTTTAAGTTAATTCACAGAAAATTTTACGTTTAAATATTTGATTTGCCTTTGCTGTACTTTTTCCGTCGTCAATTTTTTTTATCGAGGACTTTCTTAATTTTAATAATCTTGTTATAAAACTACCGTACTTGTTGACTGATCCTAGGTTTATTTGTGGTAACTAATCTCAAATAAATTTAAGCGAATTTTAATTAGTCAAAACTGTTAATTTTGATTGCAATTAAAACAACATTAAGTGATTATTTAACATAATCATAAAGATCAGTAAATACGGTGTTGTGGAGTTTGTTACGATGGAATCTCGCTTGTGGAAAGTTCTGCGTACTGAAGGATTCAGCATGCTTTGAAAGATTATTCGTCGTCGGTAAGAATTGGTAAATATTAAGAAAGAAAAGTAAAGTTTGCGAGCGATTTAGGTCTGTGTAAAATATATATGAGAAGATGCGATTTCAGTGAATTAGTGCAATATTGCAAATTTTTTTCGGTTGGCGATGTAAATTTATTTTACTGAAGGTTTCTGTCATGTGTTTACTAGAAGTGTTAATTAAGTTTGACTGTGTTTGTGATTGGGGCTTTTTCATCTTTTAGAAACCGTTACATTTGTCATTTTATGTATGGTGGTCATGTTGATGTTTATTTCAGTATTTTGCAAATCTGGATCTATGTGTATTTGAAAGGTAAATTCTGTGGAGTTTGTCAAATTCCTTGCACAATGTTCGCTTTCTTGTAACCACATTGATTTAGGAATGTATTTTTCACAGTATGTAGCTTACTTTTCGATTTTTGGTATCAATTAATTTTTAACATTTACCAACCAAAAAACTCTTGTCTTGTAGTCTTGAATTGATACAGCGAAAAATTCGAAATATTTTTCATCCTGTTCTACGTCGAACATTCTTTACGTGTATTTTGTGTAATATTGTATTGTACAATATTAATACTAATACTCTATAACAGAAGAAAACGATTGAAAATTGAGCTCGTGGTAAAATTTTGAAATTTTCGTTTTATCTGACGACACCAGCAATGTTTTGTTAAAAATGTGGCGGAATTTAGAAGTTACCACATTCTTTGTAAAGTAAAGTTAACACTTCTATCCATTTTTCTCCCGCTTAAATATTGGTAATTTGTAATTAAATTTTTGAACGGAAGAATTGAGTAGATCTTGTCTTACATGGTATAAATTTTATAGGGGTGAAATCAATTTATTCATTGGTATTACCATTGTCACGATTTGTTTAATTTTTATTTGAATACTTTTGAAATTTGACGTTACGTCCAATATGAATATTTTTGACTCGAACTGAAAATTGTAATTTTATAACAAGTTTTGATGGAAATTTGGCGGAGTTTCGTAAGTGTTAAAATTATGAAGTTTTCAGGAATTTGATTTACCTTTAAGTTGATTTGTGAATTTTTCTTGTGTGTTGAGATGTTCAAAATATGAACAAACCCAGACGTTTTACTGAAATTTGTACATTTTTACACGAAGCAAGTCAGGTTTGTAAATTGTAATTTTGGACATTGTAATACATTGTTCAAAAATAATCTGAAAAATTTACTACACTTTAAAATATTACTATTTATTTCTGGGATTTTCTGAAAAGCCCACTTTTTTGGTCCCGTCATGTGTGCAGTTTGATTTAGTTTCATAATGTTGTGATTTCAAGCTTAAGGGATCGATGGATGCGTAGTTTAGTATTAAACACGTGCCAATGATTGAAGGTGTTACATTGCTGAAATAAAAATGTCAACCTTGTACAAATTGAGGTTACAGTTTGAGTTTGTCCATCCGTTTGCAATTTTTCCCGTGGTGTTGTTTACAGAACGTTTGCCATTTTAAAATATTTTTATGAATTTAATAACCGTTCCAGTAAATGTCTTTACTTTATAACTTCTTGGGATTTTGGGTAAAAATTTGTACATGTATTTACCATAACATTTCGAACGAAGTTTTATTTTGAAATGTCGGCTGAGAATTTACGACTGTTTTACGGTATATTTCACGTTTTCGATTTATTGGTTAAAAAGACAATACACACGTACTCTGAGAATGTTAACAAGTGACTACGGTATTTTATTACTGAGTGCTGAAAGAATTAAATTTATTGGGGGTTGCTGGTTCGTTGCAGTTTATTAGTCTTCTCATTTGTTTTCATTCATTTTTATTTCTCCGGCTCGGCGTATACTGTTGTTGTTAGTGTTTTTTTCTGGTATGTATTATAAGACTTTTTACAACTTGTGTTACGTTTTAAAATTTGTGGAAAAGTTTAATGCTCTTTCGTTTTTTGATGAATTTCATTTTACTCTTTCTGTCCGATCAAAATGTTCAGCCCTAGTTTGAAAATTTTGTGTTTGCATCGAGTAATTTCACATTCACTCTCATTATTTTTTACCTGAAATAGATTATCCTTAAATGGTTGTTGGTTCCGTTGACGCAATATTTAAGTATGATGTTCCCGTGAAATAATTAATTGCAAAAATGTTGTTAGAGCTGTGATTAATTATCAATATGTTAAACAGTTCGATAATTTTGTTTTTAGCGGATATCAAGTGTCAAGTCTATTGTCTTTTATCAGGTACGTTATTTTTCTTCAACTTACGTGGTAAAAGGCAACTTGAAAAAGTATTACAGTATTGTGATTATTTCACCTCCTTGTAGTGTTTCTTTACCTTTTGTCTCTGTTCGTCGAGCAATGACGTTAAGCCTATGTACTATACTACTGTATATCTTAACAAATCCATTTCCTAAGGATTTTGGGATGTTTGGGCGACGTTAAACTTCTATTATTACTTCTACTCTTCCTTAACTGAGAGTATTAAAACAGAAAATTCAAGTTCACGAGCGATTTGTGTCAGTGGACGAAATGTATTAAGATTTGTTATTTCGGCAATGTTCTCGAGTACCGCGACTTAAATTGTCTTTCACAATGTTATGAGGTTCTTTTTTGGATTTTGTTCACGAACATGCATCAGTTGTTTGCCAGTAATGGATTGGTTAGAATGAAATATTTCGTTTGCACGCGTTTTAAGTTTTAGACAATAATACGCTATACATTTAGACGTAATCTTTAAGTGTGTTGTATATGTATTTATTTTAAGACAAAATATGTGAAATCATTGAATTTTCAGTTTTACTTTACATAATGTTCACCCGTCCCGTGTGCAAGTGATGCGCCGTTTAAAACACTTGTTTTTCACAGTACGGAGCTAGATTTTCTGAATTTTGTAACGATGAAACTTGCCACGTTTGGAAAATTTTACTGAAATTTTGACGAGCTGTGTATTAATTATGTGGTTATCGTGTAATTTTGTTGTATTTGCTTAATTAGGCTTGAGAGGCTAAGAAGTCTAAGAAAAAAATTTGTTAGCAAAATTTTGTCACTTGTAAATTGTAATGTGGGATATATTTATCAGCAACTTTCTCACACATTGACATCTGAAAAAATTACTGCTTTTTTGTTTTTAGATTTTAAAATCAAATCTAAAATATACCCTACAGGAAATTTAATCCGTAGTAATGCCGTTTAATAGAGCTAAGTTAAAATTTGTAAAATAAATTTGGAATACAAATTTTAACTTCAGATTGACACACCGCGAGATAATTACCAGTATCTATATTTTTGTAAAGTTTTAATTTTATCTTCGACCATGTCACCATGCGTGTAGCCATTTATATTTATTTTCAATTAACTATGCAGAAACACACTGAACACTCAGAAAATGGTGAAATGTTGACGGTTCAATACTGTTTTGAACAATGGTTTATGCAATTCCAACAATAATTACTTACAATGAATTGAAGACGTTACATATATTATTAATTCTCTTGTCAACTGTTGAAAAAAATAGTTGCAAACATGCATCTTATAAAATATTTCCAGAAATTTAGCACCCGTCGTTCGATTTTTTTTGTAAACATGTTTAAAATTTAAAACTCTAATTTGTACTGTACATCATTATTCGAACGTTTCAGCAATAATTTCTATACTGTGACTTGGTACAATATGAAATGCAGAATGGTACATTTAATGTTTTCCATAGATATTTTGATTAGTTGTCTTTTCTACGGTTAAATTTAAATTGTTTGCAGTACAAAAATACTGATGTTATGATGTTGGAGAATTTACAATTTGTTTTGTTATCCCACTTTGCCACTCAAAGTAAACAGCAAAATTTATTTTACAGCATTTATTTTATTTTAATAATTATTTATCAAATAAATTTGCAATAACACGACTGTTATAACCATGGAATGGTTACAATCTGCTTGTGAAGAATTGTGAAATCTGGAGGATTCAGCGTGGCCTTTAGGTGTGAAATTATTCGTTAGCGATTTATTCGAAAATTTTGGAAAGAAAATTCAAATTTATGAAAGATTTGTGTCAGTGTAAGCAATGCCTTTGAATCGGAAATACGACGCTATTATTCACAAAATTAGTTTTATTATGTGTGTGTCAGCTTATTAATCTGAATACCCGGATTGATTGTCTGAAATTTTTTTTTTATAAGCGAAACCCAGAAAAAGTTATTTTTATGAAATTAATTTGTACCACTTTTACACAAAAACTGCTCAACCTTTGTATATTCAAACTTCTGATTTATGTTGGCCATAATAATTTTTGCTTGTAGTTCAGTACCGAAAAATATTTGTGAAAATGTTATAATTTTGGTACTGCATTATTTTTACACTTTTTAGTCACACTTAAATATTATTTGGTAAGAAAAACCCAATGTAGAAATTTTTATTGAGCAATGTCATCCCCGCAGAAACTTGCAAGATTCTGATACTTTGGCTCGCTAAACAATTTCCAAAATTGTTTTTCAGTGAGCAGTTATTACTCACTGCTTATTACCACAGAAACATCAATGTACTTAGTGTATAATGCTATTACGCGGGTTGTTTGATAACGGAATGCTAGGTAGGGAGTAAAAATATTGGATTTTGTAACATTACAACCAAGAAATAGTTATTTTTGTTATTGTACATTTTAGTCTGTGTGACTGGTGGTTGCGTACGGAAAATTTTCTTTATTACGAAATAATTTGTAAATTTTTTATGTTGAACTACGTTGTCAGTTTAAATACTGTGTAGAGAAAGTATCAAATCACAAATTTATTTTATTCACGTGTGTAATTTACGCTAACATTTGAAATTGCTTTCTTTACTTGTAAAACCGTGTGTATTTATGGGTCAATTTTTGAGGTTAACAAATTTCCTGTAGTCAGAATTAATAACTTAAGACGAGTTAGTTTATAAGATTTGTTGTGTGCTTTCTTAAATGTGACGCATTTTGAAAGTGTTTGCTCATCTTACAGCCAATACCGTATTTCTTATCAGTGTATAGCTTGGGTCAATTTTTTTCTGTACTTTTTTCAACTTGGGTTTTAAATTTTTGTTGGCAATGAAATTTAATATCTATAGTTTTGCTTTCTACTGTTATATCAAGTACAAATTTTTGGTTAGCTCAGGTTAGATGTGAGAATTTTTCTTTTTTTTAAATTTTGTGTTTGTAACTGTTTCATTAACAAATTGTGATTATTGTAGATTAAACAAATAACATTTACACGGTAGTGTTTTAGTGATTATAAGATTGTTCGTTGTCTCACGTACAGTAGTATAATTAGAATTCTAAAATACGACCAGCAATTCTTTGGATTTCTATAAAAGCGTAATGATCTTTGGAGTTGTGGTTGGGAAATTTTTTTGCGTTGCTATTTCTGTAGTGGATTTGAAACTTTACGAAAGTTTTTCACGTTGAAAAACGCTTAACGCGTGTTGCTTTTGTTTACACGTGTTAAAAATTCTGTATTTTTAATGGAATTAAGATTTGTGACGAGTGGTTATTAGGGATGTCACGGTTAACCGTAACCGTAACCGAAACCCGCTATTACCCGCTTAAATTTTTGTAACCGAATCCGA
>JAQIWS010001444.1:0-11463 GCA_034696085.1 Stigmatogaster subterranea | reverse complement strand
CGTGGTTGTCTTCCAAAATCATTTGGAGAAGACCATCGAGCGGTGATTTATACGGGTAAGTGCAGTTTCGTTGCTTCCACTCTTATTGAACCGTAAATGTAACGAGCTGAGACCGAGTTTCTCCTTCTTTTCTTTTCTCCTCTTTTTTTTTTAAATAATGATTGCCCCCTTGTTCGTCTTTCAATACATAACCAAGTATTTCTCGCCGATTACTATCGAGTGGGCACTGCTGTATCAACTGGGCGCCAAATATGCTCTCCCTCACTTCGTCTGGTCAAGTTATGGCCAACTATAAATCAGAAGCCGTTGAAAAGAGACGACGGAGGAAAAGTAAAACGGACGACTTGACAGCAATGCACTTCCCATTGAGAATGGAAACAAACTTCTTCTTCTTCTTCTTCGTCTTCTTTTCTTTCTTTTCTCGGTTTTATTTTTCCCGCTGTCACACAACAGAACATGGCGAGCAACGACTGATAAACGACCGCACGCCGCTCGAAGAGAAATGCAATGTTCTTATGGATGGATACGCGCACTTCAAAGGAAAACGGTAAGCAACGATTTCTCTACACTCTATCCATCAATCTTGTTTCACAACTAAAAAGAAAAAAAGTAACTCCGCAAATATTGTTTCTGTTCGATCGTAATTCTCGTGCACTTTTGAATTGCCAGATTTTTGTTTAAAACAGAAAAAGAAAATTGTGATTTATTCGGCGGAGAGATAAGGTTTGAGTAATTAATCAGAATACAAATGACAACTGTTAAAAATATGCAAATGTATTTCTACTTTACCACTCCCATATTTTTAAGTAAATTACCCTTAAACAAACTCATTCTCGCGCACATTCATCCGAGTGGAGTCACTTGTCTGCGTCAACGGACATTAATCGTTTAAGCTGAACCAACTCGCCAAGCACTAAAATTCAAAGTCTGGTATTTCAACGAGGGATCAAATGGTCGAAAATGTACGCCCAAAGTATTACCTGTTGACGTGCTACCATATACCATAAAGATGACTGTTCATGACGCATAGTTTCGAGCACAAGTGTCCAATTAATGATGTGGCATCTGATGCAGAAATAGCAAATTAAGAGAATGGTCCATGGGGGATCCGGTGCTCCCGTAATGAATCATCAAAGATCCAATTAAAGTGAGTACCAAAAGAAAAGTCGCCTAACCAATCCCCTTTAACGTTGAGCATAAGCTCCGCTTTTTAGCTCGGCTAGCTCGTCGTCCAAGTTTTTCTTTCTCCGAAATATTTGCATAAAACTGAGACGAAGATCACCAGATGCTGATACAAAGTAATGCACTAAATGTGTAATGTTACATCCACGAGGGGCTTTAACTCCGGACAAAAGAACAACATCTGCTACAGTTCCCGCGCTTCGCCTTTTTCTTCAAAAGACAACGTGACCATTAAAAGTGTTTACCACCACCAACGTAGACAAATTTTCCGCAGCTTGGCAAACAGAGAAATCATTCACACATCTTCTACAAATCACATTTTTTGTGTTTATTTTTCTATTTATTTTAAATTAAAGCTCCTCGCCACACGCGACGACACTCTGACGTCACTCGCATCAATGAAACCTTTCTGTTCTTTTAAGGAGAATACGTTTTATTTTCCGAGGAGTTTAAAGATTTAAACGGGTCTAGTTTGCGGTTGGGTGTGAGATACCATAAAATGTGCCGTGAAAGGTGAATCCCGCCGGAGTTGAGTTAACGGCTTTTGTTTCGTCTCTTGATCTTATCGAAACGGAGGCAAATTTAAAAGCCGTAAACGAACGACTCGTCTGATGTTCTTATACTGTAAATTAAAAGTTTTGTCTTTTCTCTCCGCCGAAAACTGCTTTTATTCTTGTCCATAAAAATAATGGGCAGAGCGACTGTATATAGAGGTCTGCGGATGACATTTGTCGTCCGAGAAGAAAAACCAACGTCGTCTTGTTATAGAAATAACCTGATTAAAAAATATTGCGAACGGCTTCCATTTACACTTGGCTCGTACAAAGCACTTTGCGTTGTAACTGAGTGAAATGGACTCAGTAGTTGATGTACACGCAAATTACTATACTCGCAAAACTCGCATCCTTTAATGCAATTTTACCAGAAATTGCAAACGCAAAGCAAAAAGGCTGTTTATCAACAGTCGAGATTGGTTTTCGAGTAGCGCGTTGTAAAAAATTAAAGTAGAATCGCATTAACCAATGCGTAAATATATAAAAATTTTACTTATTGGGATTACTATTCTGTCAATATTTACGCATTGAATATTGATGAGACCGCCTTTGTACAATTAAACAGTGGTTACTTTTTGGTGCTACAGGTAAATTGATGTACGATGCAATTTTGATAAACGCAGGCGATGTGTTTGATTTGAAGAGTAACATTCGATTGAGCGTGTAATCATTATCAGGTTTAACCTAATTATCAAAATAACAGTAAAGATTGTTAATCTCTCTGTAAACACGCGAGTGAGTTGCCGTCGCGCAACGAGCGAAAAAGCGAGCGAAAGAGCGAAAAAAGTGAAACAAAAATCCAATAACGCTGTGTGTCTTTCATAGCGAACAGGTGCCCGTATTTGTTGTCGAGAGAAGAAATCAATTGTAATTCCCTTCGGTTGCTCATATCTAGAAACATATTGCTTCCTTCCCACATACTTGTGCTAATTTTCTTTTTGCGCAATAGTCAATTTTTTTCCCGCTTCCCCCTCAATTTTTAGTTGAATAAAAAATTACAACGTTTTAACCAATTCCTATTCAACGTTGAATCCCTGTAAAGCCCTTACAAGATCAAAAGTAACTTTTTCTTTCCGTCGAGTGGCGCCACGAAGGGGCCCAGTTGACTATGTCTTATATAGACAGTAGATGGCACGCCCTCTTTCTTCGCCTCAGGCTGTTTTTACGGCCGAGGTTCTTGGCAATAATCCGCGCGCGCCTGACCCTGTAATGAAGAGCACGCACTACGTGACTCCTGATGTGTTGGCACGCTTTTTTCCCACAAGCACAATCCCCGAGTGAGCCAGTTACTATGGAGACGAGTTGTCTACCCGTTTGATTGGCTGTTGTCGTTTGCACTCCCCACGTGATGCGACAACGTCTTCTTTTTTTATGTCGTTTTTATTTGATCAGTCAAAAAATGTTTTCGTGCGCTCAAAAACACTTGGCTTTCCGTAGTGATATTACGTAATAATAATAAGAGTCGTCGTTGATGTAAGTGAAACGAGGACTTTTAACGATGTTGAGGGGGGAAAACTCATTACACTGACAAAACTCCGCCAGGAAGTAGGCTTCCCTGCTGCAACAAACTGCAGTTGCGAAGCATCAGCCCTCGCCAAACAGTGGCAATTAAAGACTCCTGCAGTTAGTAACTCAACTGTTTACTGACGAAACTTAACAGCCGACAAGAGTACATGTGGTTCCTGCTGTTTTTCTCATTCCCGACTTCACTCTGTTCGTGTCATTGACTGAAAAAGTACACGTAATGAATAGACTTCATTGCACGAAGCTAATCAATTATTAGCTCGCGATCACGACAAAAATTCTCCGCGTGTTTTGTCGGTGCACTTTGTGTGCCTCACGTGACACGAAATAACTTAGTCGATGTACGTTTGTTTTATACCGAGAGAAAAAATAATAAAAAGCAGAAAAAAAGTAAATAAAAAATTGCTGCAGAATTGTTATTACTTCGCCGTCCTGTGGGGCATCCGTGAATTACGTCACGCTCGAAGCGCATGTGTGGCGGTGTAGATGTAAGGTGACGCAGTTTTATTGCGCGGAACTCGGAGCACGAGCAACGAGCATGCATATTCATGCAACGCACATGTAGTAAATATTCCGGCCGTCAGAAAGCGCGAGGCATTCCATATTGCGTTCCACTTCCCCCAGGTGGCGTTTTGTAGAGGCAGGAAACAACTCCTCCTCCGACTCACGGAACTTCTCCGATGGGAAGTCATAGTTGAAGTGAACCGAATCGGAGATGACCCCTGTAGGGTAAAAAAAGGAAAAACGAAACGCCCCCTGGTGCATGTTTAGAGATCCCTGCATGCAATCGATTCTAGACAACGAGCCAATTCGAGGAAATGGTGGATCGAAGTATTTTTTAGCCCCTTTTTTCATTTTTTTCTGGAAGGGGGGATACACGAGTGAAACTTACAAGAATAAAGTTGACATTTTGCGCGCACATGCACATGGCAACATGTAGCGCAAACCCGTGGGCACGCCTTTCCCCATTCCTAAACACACCCCTCGACCCGGCAAATGAGCGCCAACAGCCGGCAAACACGTGTTCCAGCTGCAGAGCACGTCATGCAACGAGTTAAGTGACCCCATTTCACTTCGTTGTTTACTTCGGTGGACAGTGGAATAAAATCGTTGTCGACAAATTCACCAAGTATTTGTAAACCGCGGTCAGTCACTGCCCTTTTCACCAACGAAGACGGCGCTTCGTTACTAATCAAAACAAAGAAATCTCAAAGTTGACATTTTCCCGACCTGCGCGTTTTAATTACCATTTATAATTAGCGTGACTTTTAATGAATGTTATTTTTTCCCCGAGAAGAGTCGAGTAACTTATTGCGTAAACAAATACGTAACGTAATTTAGTCACAACAATTCATTAAGATTAAAAAAATTGCTTTGAGTCAAGTGGGCAATCACGGTGACCTCGATGACCACTGACAAATGCAATCACTGACTCTCTTCTTGGGGTCCGGATGTTGAAGGCCATTCTCCGGAAGGAAGACTCGCAAGGTAATGTCTTTGGATGTCCGCGAACCCCACTTCCGCCTTTACGTTGACCGGAAACGGAGATGGTAAAGAGAAGCTTTCATTCAGAGAAGAAGGGACTTAATAATTCTTAAAATGTCACGGGATCAAGCATCGAAAGAGATGTCGAAGGATTAAGTTGGATTAAGGAGAAATTTAAGTGAATCTCGGAAGTTTTATTCCATCCGACGTGATTTCTGGTGTATTCTTGCCAAGTTGGGTCTAAATCAAAGCAGATGTCACACTGACACTACCGCAAAAAAGTAAATTGGATCTCACTGAACTACCGCACCGCGTGAAATAAATGCAATTGTGAGTCTCGTGAACAGGGAGAAAGGCAAAAGAAACAGAACTCTCTTCGCCTTGTCTTGTAATGCTCCCACCTGGAAGCAATATTGGGCGAAGCTTAGTCTCTGTTAAGCGAAAGCTCATTACACTCGCTTTTCAATCCTTTCATTTTGCCATCAGTTAGTTACATTGATAAGCCAAGTGACACACACTGCGACGCGGTGTAAGGGCCAAAGGTGACGGGGCTAATTACGCTTGATGAAAATTAATTATCGGAGATTTTTCTGACGTCGTGTTGGATTTATACACAGATAACAAAAAAACCACACTGGAACATTTATTGAACGATATCAATCAACGTGTATTCCCGCTGGAACATCAGTATTTACCGTTCTCAATCGGCTGATGCTCGAGTCTTAATTTGGTGCAATCACGTGGACAAGTCGCCATGACGACGACACTCAAAATGTTTCCCGTTTGCGTCGGTGTCTCTTTTCTTTTTCTTTCGTTTTTGGATTAGCTTTAAATGGGATCAACGCGCAATACCACGAGTTGCCATAGCGATGCACTTGGCCTGTGACCACCGAGGAGCTCAACGGACGAACGCACAACTTTCGAGCGCAAAATACGCGCACTGGATTTGTGTCAATCATATTCTCGCGAATATCGTTGATCCCATGCGGCCCGCCTACGCACGCTGGCCACGAGAAGCTAGCTGCAGATCGCGAGAGAAAAATAGAGAAAAGCAA
This sequence comes from Stigmatogaster subterranea, assembly GCA_034696085.1. Taxonomy (NCBI): domain Eukaryota; kingdom Metazoa; phylum Arthropoda; class Chilopoda; order Geophilomorpha; family Himantariidae; genus Stigmatogaster; species Stigmatogaster subterranea. The sequence continues at coordinate 5,663 of JAQIWS010001444.1, read as the reverse complement.
TCCCTGCAGACTCACTCACTTCACTTTTGGATTTAAGCCAAATTTTGAGATGCGTATTAAAATGAGTTTTAAGTTTGTGTGTTGTTGTTTGTTTGTTTCTCGGTGCATTCATTTTAACATTGCCCCAACCCAACTACATTGCCAGAGAAATTATTCAGTCAGATGAAACCCAAGATGGATTTACAGACTCGCGTTACATTCGAGTAAAATTTTTCAAAAAGAAACAAATATTGATCTTTAAAAATTTAATAAATATTCCTCTGCGTGCGAAGTCACCATTGCGCCGTTAAAGCGTATATCTAAGTAATGTAAATAGCCACGTGTATATTATATTTTTTTATTGGTTTCCTTCGCGACATTTTCACGCGGTATTAATCACGTGGAATTCAAACTTCCTCGAAAAAGAAGATAGGAACATGACTTTGCTTCCCGAAGGAAACGAGGCAACTCGAGAGTTGAAACAAAATGCAATTTCCCAAACCCACATCGTAGAGCAAAGGACCTAGTGGCCACCACCAAAGTGCCGTTGAATTCGAAAATGGGTCGAAAAATAGTTGAGGACTACGTTTCAGCCGATGGAACATAAAGGGGTCGGCGTCCTCGCTATGGCGGCGCCAGGCAATTTCATCTGTGCCGATTCCGAGCGATGTTAATGGAGCGCATTGTGAAAAAATGCCGGGCTCAGGATCTGCTTTCGTCAGTGCCAGAACTCGCAAAATATTAGAGCAAGAATTATTGGCCACAACTGCGGGACTTGAGAACTGCACTGCACCAAGACAAATCGCCGCAAACAAATCTACGTTTCACGTCAAAAATTCCATTGGCGTATTTCTTACAACGCAAAACGATTACCCACACGCAAATTGCGCTATGCTGTATTTAACGTTGAACTAATGGAGAAAAATTTATTTTTAACGCTTCGATAGCCGATAAAATAATCGGTTAAAAAAAATTGCTCTCAATTTACTCAAAAATCCCGAGTCATACTTTATCATAGTAGTTATTTCGATCACATCGATTAGCGTTCCTTCCGCCCAAGACGTCCCGTTGTCACCGTTTCCGTTCTTCTCGGTCTTCTTCGAGATTTTTGCCGTGTGTAAACCGCATGTGCGAAGCATCAGCGCGGAGTGGCGCTTTTCCCCCTTTTCTTTGATCAGCGGTGACAAGGGGGTGCGGGGGAGGAATCTCCCCTTCCCCTCCCTTCGCGGCGGGCGTTGGGTGGGCCAAGAAAGAGAAAGTGCAGTGCCTGCTGAGCAGATACGAGATTTGAAGCGGGCAGCTGGAACTCATCCACCCCAAACTTAAGAAGAGTCTTTTACAGAAGACGGAATCTCTTTTCAATGGCCTTCAACTTTTGCCATGTGTTGATGAAAATTGTCAACGGAGTGTGAAACAATTTTACTAAAAACCCCCGGATGGTAAAGATTGACACTCATCTTAACGAGACTAAACTATACCGTACACAAAAATCATAAAGGTCACGGTACTGTAATAAAATAAAACTCATTTCCGTTCCAACTGCGATAGTGTCGCATGACTAATTGCTTATCTCGAATTGATTAAACTTAATCGTATTACATAAAGAAAAAAAAATTTAAATAAATTACACTAAAATAAAAACTCACCAACTGACTCCTCGGTCTCTGTGTAGAGCGACGGCAAAACCAAACATCCCCGTGTCGGGCCGTTCGTGGACTACAGCCGTTTGCAAGTCCACATTAAACGCATGTACAACACCGGTCAAGAAAAGAAGTATCCTGAGCATGGCCAGGCTCACGAGCCTGACCCATGATTGCTGGAGCGACGGCGACGACGGCATCGCAGCTTGCCGGCTACACGTAGCGACGGCGGACCGGGCGACGCTCCGTCGTCATGCGCCTGTCTAACGTCGGGTATCCGCGGTGATAAAGTGAGAGAAGCACAGAAAATCCAAAGAGCATCCACTCAGCCACACGCGCACGCCACAAACTGAGGGCGTCGCGCTCAAGCCACCGAATTTCCTTCTCCCTCGATGGCGGGCGAGTCGAATGGGAAACCGCGGGAAGGAACAGAAGGATGCTGCATTTATTCTGCGGCGCGTGGATGGCTGGAGGGTATCAACGGGAATATTGATGAGCACTACTATAATGGCATTCGATGTTTGCAATTGACTTTTTTTTCTGCTCCGGTCCTCATACTTTATTTCCTTTCGATTATGATTTCGCTTTTGTCTCTGCGTTCAACTAAATTTCCGCTCGACGGAGAAAATGATTTCTAAATAAAGACACCGAAGATCGTGTCTTTCAACGCAATGACTCAGAATTCATTTCACGCTGTCGGGACGGATGCATTTTACTGGTGTTTACCCGTGTTGCAATTAGCCACGTTGGACACGGGCGTAAAAGTTGATTTTTCTCTCCCTCCATCATCGTCGCCTCGTCTCCCCCTTCACCGCCATCAACGGCGAGGGGGCAAAGGCCAGATCCCCAAAAATAAACTCTGCGCGTTGTTGGGAGGTGCACTCAGATGCATTGCATAGCAAAGTATCTTGGGAAAAAACGCCAATGGATCCTTTGGGCGCTCAGCTCCTGACTAGATGGCAAATGTGGGTACACCTGAATAATTGAAACCGCAAATAAGGTAAAAAAAACTACATTTTGTTGGCCACTTGCATCGTAAAAGTTACGATGGAAAGATACTTCGACTTTTCAAATCTAATGTGGTACTCCGTATAAGGAAACGAGGAAAGGAGTGGAGTAGGTTATAATTAAAAATCGACACGAGGAAATTGCAACGCGGATGTGACGTCAAGTGAAAGAAGGAAATAAAGTCGAGAAAAAGAGATAATTTTTACTTTTAGAGAAAAGTTTGTAGTGTCAATTTTTTTGCTATTATTTTTGTCCAAGTTTGATGTTAATTGTTTCTTAATAACGGAGCATTTAGCGGAAATAAGGATGACTCTGAGCGAAACGCAATCAATGAGCAACGATTGACGTGCCAACAAGCGGAAATAAGTGGCGCCGACGCAGAGCGCGTGCACATGTCACGCGAACATTCGACTCGACGGTTCGACTCGAAAAGAGAAGCAGTGGCAAACATCCAGACACTCTTGTTTTGCTCGCTTTTTCTAAAGTTGAATTTGAGTAGTAATTTCGTTTCCACTTTTTTCCCCTCGGTAAACCACGCCATCACCCTCTCCCTCGTGAACGCAAAACTTGCGACGCTTAGCAGTGGACAACCACAAGGAGCGATTAATCTTCTTCTCACTTGATTAGATCTTAGTTCTTCTCCTCGAATCTTCGCCAAACGCCGTCTCGCGGGACTCGAACACAGTCAACGTGTGGCGCAAAAATAACCCCAATTTCCGCGACCTATCCAAGCACGGCTCCTCTCGATTAAGCCCTTAAGGCAGACTGACAGCTTTCTCTCTTTTTACAAGCCCGCGTGACTTTACCCTTTTTCTTCAACAACCCTCCTTCCCGTCGATAAAAGACTAGCAATAAACCAATAAGACGAAAGAAAAAACGTAAATTGGAAAGAATTTAATGGGAATTAAAGTTTTTCGTGCAGCGTATTAACCGTTTTCAGTATACGTTAGCCTGTGTTTAACAGTTATTGTCTCTTGTGAGAGGAAAAGAATAAAAGAATTTTACGACAAGGCAAACTTCAATTACGTGGCCAGATGTCAGTACACGCAGCACTCGAGAAACAAGTGTATAAAGCAGCAGTGAATAAACGTTGCTAGTTCTAATCCGTCGCCTTCATTTGAGAAATATTATTCACAGTCGAGGTCAACAAACTCTTCCTCGGTATATATACATAGTGTAATAACGTCTGTTTCGTATCAGAAGAGAGTGTGTTGTGATGTTTAGTAATAAGATCGATTTACAGCTCCCACGTTTTTCTCTCTTTTTTTGTATATAACGCCACGCAGTGACTCGGTTCTTTCACCTGAGAGCATTTTCTTGCCTTTTCTTTCTACTTTTTTAGGTGAGGGAGAGGGTAGAGCGCATCAGGAAATAAAAAAGAAAGTTATTTATTCTCAATCTGACATTTTGCCCCCAAAAATACGAGCGCATGAATGCATCGTGAAAGCAACATGGAAAAAAGAGAAAAGAAACGTTTCCACGTGACCACATGTGTCAAAAATCTATCCAGATTCGAGACAGAACTGAGCACCAAAAGCGACTTTGAACCACCGAACGAAATACGTTTCAATTTTTATCACCTCCACAAAGCAGAAACACACGCGAAAATATTGTATTTACAATGGCCTTCCGCAGTTCACTTTGGGGCCGGTAATTTGTAACTGAGGCGGAGAAGTAAACACATTGATTGAATCCCATTCATTCTGAAAGCTTTTTTTCCCCAGCGGGAACGCCGGCGTAGCGCAGCATAAGGAATGCAAACAAAATTTATACATATACAGTATTACGGTATAAATTTAGAGAGAGTTTTTTTTACTTTTATTTTTATTTTACTTTATTTTTTTATTTTTGAGGAAAAATTTAAATTGGAAGTAGGGGAATAAAAAAACCTCTTAAGCTCGTGAGGTTATTAATTATGGAATACGTTATGGGATTTTGTTTTTTTTTCACTCTAGACCATGAATATAAGCGCAATTTTCAGCGATGTTGTTGCGTTGGAAAATAATTTCTGTTTAGTTTCAACTTTCAAGCCAAGTTGCAGTGTGCGTGTTGTGTGAGAGTCGAAATTTTTTAAGAATCGTTATTATTTGCGGGGAAACAAGGCACACGTGCTTTTACTCAGCGTCATTCGTGACGAGCGAATGTTCGCTTACGAAATGAAGCTGTCAAAGCGGATCCGTTGCCCTCGTGGGTTTCATTGACTTGACATCCTTACCGCAACAAACTTCAATAGCAATGCTCAACAACGAGGAGCCAAGCTCCATTTTGTTCAGTGCTCGTTATTTTACCATCAGCGGTTCGTTCGACACGAGACAGCTTTTAAGATGGTCCGTGGGATAACTGTCAGTTTGAAAACTTCCTTCCTATCCAGCAAATAGTAGAATAGAACTAGACAAAAGCTCGCGCGCGAGTCAGGTCATCAAGACGATGACGTGGAGAAAACAATTGGGTTTCACCTTTGACTCCGTATTATTAGTCTCGTTGAAAACGCGCTGAAGAAATCAATTTTTCAAGCGGTTGAGTTTTAAGAACGACTGCTGGAAATTTACGGTTATAGCCCGCGCTACAGTTGTTGGTGTTGTTGTTGTTGGTGTTGGTGTTTAACTTAAAGTCACAATCAAATAGACGAAGAAATGTTTAAGTGTTAATTAGTCCCCTCGGACGAAAGATGAGTTTTGACTTGTTCTTAGACATTGGTTAAGAAACGTGCGCTGATGTAATTACACGCTTGTCTTGAGTTGCTCACGTTCTCTCATAAACAACAAGAGTAGCTCTGTGGGAAATTTCCGCGGGGATTCATTGAAAGCAAAGAAAAGTGAAAGCCCCCACCCTCGCTCTTCAAAACACCAAACATGGCCACACAATGTATTAAACTTGAGCAAAACTGAAGAGGGGAGAAACTCTCTACGAGCTCATAAACAAAGTCGAACATTCGGTTAAGTAAAACATTGTTGATATATTCAGTATAGCGAACACGTGACTGCTGGGGCATTTCCAGACGCAACAAACTCTGACTCGGCACTTGTTTATATATTT
>JAQIWS010001443.1:0-11463 GCA_034696085.1 Stigmatogaster subterranea | reverse complement strand
TATTAAATTAAATTTTTAATATATTTTGTGGCAAGTAAATAAAATTAAAAGTTTGACTTCTTTTTTAAAACTACTTTTTGGGGGCAATTGGGGACGGGTTCATAAATTGACGAACAGGTTTAACATGGAAGTCAGTGATGTTGAAAGTCATGGTGCAATATCAAATTACATTTCCAGATTTTAAATTATATTAATAAAACGGCCATTAATTTTACATTTGATAAACAAAATGTAACCAGGTTTAATTTAACTTTTCAGAAATCTGATTCGTAATTTTACCTACACAGTTTGATTTCGAAAAAAATCAAATTGCTCAAATTCCAAACATCGTGCTAATGAAAGCGATTTTTTTTTATTTAGTGGAAAAATCAACCGATTATTGAATGATATTTAAACAAAATAATCGCAGAAACTGTAATAAAGACGTTGATGAAAAGTGATTTTACGTTAAATTTTTTGTGCTAGTCATCCGCGTAAGAATTCAGCACAAAAAATTTAACTTTTCACAATTTCATCAAATGATAAAGTAAAAATCAAGATTGAAGACGTCATTAAACACTAACCAATCTGATTTTCTGATGTAACCAATCGTTATACAATGGTTACACGTACACGTGAAGAATGCAATTCCGAATGCCGTTAACTGCGGCAGACATGTTTTCACGCTTACACATTCAGAAAGTCAAAATTTTTATTGTAAGAAATTCAACTAAAGCCACAAGGAAACATCAACGTGAAGTGAAAACTCACTTTTCAATCAGAAATTTAAATTTGCACACAATCAACACGCAAACAAAAATGTCAAAATTGTTAGGCACTCAAATTTCACTTACTGTAATCGAATAAAATGCTGAGTAAAATTTTTAAGCACGATTAAATTATGTAACTGACGAAAATGCTCTCATTAACGCACCCTGGAATAAAGAAAATTTTTGCACACAAAATCATCACAATGAACGACTTTTTCTCGTTATACAAAAATTATAAACTCTAAAGGCTTAACACATTTCGCCATTTTTGTGAAGTAGGCATTCAAATATCACATTGAGTGAAGTAAAAATAACGACAGACGTAAACGGGTAAACAGTCATTAACAGAACGCGAAACCGCCCTGATGATGTCGAATATAAATAACGGGATTGCTGGAAATAAAATAAAAACGAACACTAGTCAAATTATTAAAGTACAAAAACTGTTTACGTTACCAGAATATAATATTCGATAATCCACACAAATCATTTTAAATTTAAATTAAGAAATTCATAGCGACAAAATTCGAATTTCTAGGTTTGAAAATCAAACTTACTAAAGAAATGTGCAAAGTTAAGTCTCGCTGAAATAATTTTTTTTTAAATTCCATTACCCCAAGTTTGTCAGTTGAGCTTTAGTGGAATACGTACTTAAAAAAACCTATTTTAACATTAAATTTTATACATTTTCTACTTAGAACAAATTCTTAATATGGTTTCCGAAGGAAAAATTCAACTTTTTCATATTGATTTTTCTTTTCAAAATCCACAAATTAGCTTAACAAAAGGTACCAGCACCCAAACAGAGGAAGAACGGATTAAAAAGTCATTGCTCGACGGAAAAAAAATAAAATTTACACCTGTTCTTTAAAAGACAAAGATATTATTCTCTAGTGCAAATCATTTCACAAATATTAATCTGTGGCTTGTATGCCAAACGAAATTTTAAGAAGGACGAGTTACGGTTATTTCTTAAACATCGCTGAGTTTACAGATATTTTTCTAAAATCGAGTTAGATTGTGTTTCTCTTTGAATAGACTCGTATTTCACTTTACATTACTTGACATTTATTTGTCAAGCAATCTAAAGATAAATTTGAGTCAATAATAATAATATTAACTTATTTGTGTCACAAGCTAAATCAGCGTAAATACGGCACGAACACCGACGACGAATATTGACGTCAGAAAGTGATAAAATTGCAATTTTTAAACGTTTCAAATTAACTTGAAATTTCTGCGTAAAGATTTTATTCAAATTAATCCTAAACCAAAATTGCCATTGTGAGAAATTCTTTGAGAGGACTTACACACGGTAATTCTTTATTCTTGACCTGAACTAATACGATACGCGCGATATCTAACAGTTTACACACGCATAAAAACTAGTTTTTCAAAGCAAAACCGTGAATTTCTGAGAGTTAAAACTTTACAATCCCGATTCCAGAGAGAAATGAAACAATGCTCCCGAGATTGGGGAGTTTTTAAAAACTCAAATTTCCTGGAAAATTCCCACTCAGGTATTTTTAACAGCAACGTATAAAATTTTACAAAAGTATTTCACAAATTATGATTAACAAGTACCGGAATTTTCCGCCAATTTTAAACACAAAATCATCACTACATCCAAAAGTGAGAAATCAAAATTTCTGTAACAAAAAGCTTTCTTTCCTGGCAATTTGTTATGACGATTTTATACAGCAGCACAATCGAATCGAACATACCACTGAATATAATTTTATAACAAGGTTAAATTATGGAACTGACTAATACGCTCGCATTAACGCACCGTAAAATAACAAAACATTTACATTCAAGGGCATTATACAATCAAGTCTAGTTAAACTATTGGCATCAAGTAGGTTCGCTAGGCCTAACACATATCGCCATTTTTGTGAATTGTATATTCGAATATTACATCGAGTGAACTAAAAATAGCATTAATCTTATAATCTGCGTACTTCTGTCATACGGATAAACAATTGTTTAACTGAGAAAATCTAGTCACTATTGCGCAAAATACCAAACACTGGCTGAAGAATGGAATTTCTACATTTTCGTGCAAGAATTGTATCCATTTGAATGCAGTGACCGTTGAGTTTGTCAATCTGTTTGGGGCAAACAATGCAAATGTGAATTACAAATGACTAGTTTTGTGTTCAAAATGAAGCTGCGGTGTGATGGTGTTAAGTGAAAAAATTGCAAATTGTGTAAATTTTGTGCTGTAAAAAACTCATTCAATTTGATAAAATTAAATTTAAATATCATAGTCAGTAACGTTGACAATTTAATTTTCGCCTTCATTTCCCCCAGTTTTATTTATCAGTGCAAAACAGCACGGTTTAAATTAAATAAAATTTTCGGAAATTTTGACAAAAATTGAGTTTTATTTTTTACTACGCAAATTTCTCATTGAAATTTATCTTGGTGATTCCAGTCAACATAAATTGGAAACGTGCAATAAAAATCTCAAAATTCATCGTGTGACGTTTTAAACGATTCAATACTTCACGCGACAATTTTAGGTTTCACCACTAAAATCTCAACCGAACCAAAAATTTCACACTAAATTCATCAAAAATTTAAACCGAAACGGCAACAATTTTCAATTCGATGATTATCTTTAGCGATCATCTTTTCTCACTATTAAATTGATCTTGAGCAACAAATTCATTGAAAAATTTTGTAAGTTGAACCAAATAAAAATTTTAAAATTATGAAAACATTTTTAGTCGACCAACGATAATAAAATTATGTAAAGAAAATACTACTCGTCCACTTTTTGGTCTCATGTGGACGCATTACGTTCACTCGAGAACAAATCACGCAACAACAAATGAAAACAAAGTTTGCAAAAAATGTAAAATATTCGAAAATATGAAAATTATATCACATTTGTAGAAATACGTTCACATGTATTGTGACATTGCTCTGAATTAAGTCAATTACAAGTTTGTTCAGTGTACGTTAGAATCACACATTGCTAAAAGTCAATGCGCAATTCGCAACTTCATCGACGTCTAAATTGACAATAAAAACAAATTTCATCAAAAACCTGCAAATAAGTTAACGATACGGTGACTTAAATTTCTTTCAACTTACAAGTTTTCAACACACAATATCGTGTTATTGAGAAACAAACGAGACAACTGTAAATTACTACAGAATACTATAACTAAGAAAATTGAAAAGTTTCTGATCAGAATTTTTTCAGTTCAATAACCAACAGATTGTAAACGACAGTTGTACAGCAGCCGTAAATGCAATATTTCTCACCATTTGCAAATAATAACAAATCAAAGAGATAAAATTCTCTTCTCATTTTTGTGCAATTTTGTATTTATCGGTTAGGATATTTACGCCTGTGATATAATATCATTATTTGCTACGGAGAACAAAATATTGATTTATTCATTTCAGTAGATAACATCGTAATCAAACGTTACGAGACAAATGTATGGTTATGTACTAAATTTTAGAGAATTGTCTGAATACTTTAAGACTAACGAATACGCTCGCGTTAACGCACCGTAAAATAAAATTTTTTTACCAACAAAATTATCATAATGAATAGCATTTTTCGATTTACAAAAATTATACAGTCAAGTCCAGCTAAACTTTTGGCATCAAGTAGGTTAGCTGGGCCTATCACATTTCGCCATTTTTGTGAATTGTACATCACATTGTACGACTACGAATTAGTCAGTTCGAAAGGGAAAAACTTGCACTTTTTGGTTATATGAACACTTTTTTATTAATGTAAATTGTACTTGGAACTTTTTTCCACCATACATTTAACGACCAGTTTTTTTTTTTTTTAATTAAAAACAATTTTTCTCAAACAAATCTCAACATTCATCGTGTAAAATTTTAAACGATTCAATATTTCACTCAACAATTCGAGGTTTCACCATTAAAATCATCAAACGGAGAAAATCTACAAAATTACATCACATTCACCTCAAAATTTACTGTTTAAAAATTTTGATACATTAACAGTAAAATAAACTGAAGTTAGCGGTAAATATTCGAAAATTACGAATACATACCCGCGATATAATCAAAATTTAACCATAGTAATCGGATCAAAATTTCCAAGTGTTTTTTCCGTGTAAAAACTATTTTATTAATTTAATGTGTTTACGGATCGTAACAAAACGTAAAAGTCAGTAAGTTGAACCACATAAAAATTTTACAATGACGAAAACATTTTTAGTCGACAACGATAATAAAATTGTTACGTAAAGAAAATATCACAAATCCACTTTTTGATCTCATTTCTCAATTAAATAAAATTGTTGATCAAAATTTGGAAGCATTACAAGTATGTTCACTCGAGAATAAACCACACAACAAAAAATGAAAAATTGCAAAAAATGTAAAAATTACATTGTAAATATTATTTACAATACAATTTTCAATTTACGCCAGTGATAATATCATGTTGTTACTTAACGACGGCGATCATTTCAACAAAATATAGACAATTCCATAAAATTTAGTACACAACCATAGATTTGTTACTTAATGACGGCGATCATTTCAACAAAATATAGACAATTCCATAAAATTTAGTACACAACCATAGATTTGTCACAACGTTTGATTACGGTGTTATCTACTGAAAACATTGTAATCCATCGCAGTGCTCCAAATACCGACTAAAATGAATAAATCAGAATAATGATTAACGGTTTAACTTTAAGTTACAACGGTTAGTAACGTTGATTACGCAGATGTCACTCAAACTCGTTGGTTTGCATAATTTTGCTCTAGAAGCTAGACAACAACGCCAGTCAAACCAAACTCCGCTGAAAGTTATCATTTGCGATTTTGATTTAAGATACAACTACATTCTGTAACATTCAACTGTTACATTTTTGTATACTTAATGTGATGTAAAAATTCTATGAACCGAGTTTAATGTCGACGAAACAACTAATAAAATATACATTTTGAAATCACACGATGCTAAATTCGCTAAATCACATATCTGAATCACAATTTCTGTAATTTCAATCACAAAATGCACAGAAATTGTCAAGAAATATCTTAAAAAATGCAGTAAATGCATGTGCAACAAGCTGAATGAAACAAATTTGTGAGAGCATTTATCATTGCATAAAACAGAAGTAAACAATAATAATAATTCGAAACGCGCTACCAAGTTCTGAGTTTTGGCGATATGAAAATCACCAAAATTCTAGATCGATAAAATTTCAAATTATCGTTATAAATTACACGCAATCACGAAATCAAACATGGTTGCTAAATTAAAAAGTTTTTGAAGCATACGTGACGGTTTCAGTTTTCATTAAAACCAATTGCTAAAATTACTTTTCCAGACCTCAAAGTCACCAAATTTCACGCAACAACCACATAAAATATCGGGTAAAAATCAATATTGAAGTCAGTAATCACTAGTAACATTCGGTTACATCAGTAAATCTAACCAAGTTAAAAATTTTCATAATTCAAATGTGCAAAAATTAAATAATAAAAAACTTTCTGCAAGTTCCGACAGCAATTATTTTGTGTATCATCAAAATAATAGCTTACGTAACCTCAGTAAATTTGCATCAGAAAGAGAAAAATATGCCACAAAGTAACTTTATCGCCAAAAAAGCACACGTGACATCACATACGCTGCCATCAACGGTTTTTGTTTTCATTTAAAGCAAACTGTAAATTACGGAGTACAATATATTTTTCTAAATTTCACCAAACTGTAATTTTATTCAAAGCAATCCTAAACCAGAATTGCCATTGTGAGAAATTCTTTGATAGGATTTATTTAAATAAAAATACCTTAAAACTTAAACATTTTTATTAAACGGGTAAACAGTCGTTAACTGTGCGCAAAACAAGTGGTTAAACGATACCGGAAAACAAGTATCGCATGAGCAAGAAACCAAGTTGCCGACATGTTGAAAAAAATAGAACAGTGAATGCGTTTGATAGAAATAAAATGTCCTGAGAATCTAAAAATTTAGTTTTAAATCACATTAACAAATATATTATACGTTAAATTGATATTCGAAAATTTAAAAAGAAGAAACTAAATTTACGATAATCTACGCATTTCCTTAACCCTAACATCACAAAATTTATCATTTTTCAACAAAATAAACATCTTTAGTCATCAATTCTTACCAGTGCGTAACATTGGCAATAAATTCATTTCCGTAAACAAAAATTTCATATACGTTCCTACTCGAAGTAGTAGACACATCAAAAACACCACGAAGAAATAGCCAGCAGTCCGTAACTCCGGCTCTGCCTGCCGATATTCGAATTTTCTCCTCATGCCGCGTGAGATCGTGATGTCATGCTCATTATTCACCTGCGACATCTGGTTGGAAAAACGAGCACAAACACCATATTTTACGACAATTTTTTTCCTAGTGATTGTCACACTAACATCTGCTGGAATTGTTTATTTTATGTAGCATACAATAAACATTTCCAGACGTACAATTTTTTAGTTACTAATTACAAGTGTTAAATTTTTAAACTGTGCCACAATTTAACACCCGGGTAGAAAAGTTTAAAAATTAACCAAGCACGTAGAATTGGATAAGTAAATAAATAAACTATTTGGAAAAACTGAAACCACTAAGTTTTAAAGAGGATTTCACGCAGCATCCATGCATCTTTCAGCATCCGCATCCTAATCTCCGTTGTCTGAGATTGAGCGGGAGAATTTGTTCGTCGTTTAATCAATGACGTGCGGATTAATAAATCATAGTTTTAACTTTTCCTCGCGTTCATTTTCAAGTACCCAGTACTATGGTTTGCATTCCAAAATAATCGAAAATAAATTACATTTATATTTTCAACATTTTGCCAGTCCACAATTCGCATCTAACAAATTTCTTAAACATGTTACTTGTATGTAATTAATTGCACGAAGTTTTCAAATGAAAGTTGCCGTGAAACATACGTCTGTTTAAGACGTATGATTCACGGCAAGTTTGAAAATTCTACGACTTTGGAAATTTCAAAGTCATCAACAGAATTTCAGCAGTTCAATACCAAGAATTATTAAACACTGGCTATCTATAAATATTAAATTGATCAATGACGGGTAATGAACTTCCAATTGGCCATTTACAATTTACATTGCTCACACCGGATTAAATTAAAGTCAATAACAAAATCACTAATCAACGAAAACAGTTATATACTGAACAGTATTCGAAAAATCATTAGTCGTGAATTCTCAATACTGAGTTTCATTCGTAATAACTTCACTTCACCAAACTAAAATTCCACTTTCGTTCGCACTCGTAGATGCATCAAAAGCACCACAAAGAAACAACTAACAGCCAGCAGTCTGCCCGCCATCTTTATTACGGTAACGGAAAATTTTACCAATTTTATCAAAATAAGTCGTGTCAAAAATTGAAACAAAAAGCGCTCGCCATAAATCTTCAAGTATCGTTAGTGAAATAAAGACAAAATAAAATATTAGCTTATCTTTTTTCTATGACAACACCGTTCAAAAATAACTGAAAATCCATGAAAATTGAATCATCACTTCTCCCAAAGAAGATCATTCGAATTGTAACTTTTAAACCGTGACAGACGGAACAAAATTTCCAATTAGAAAGTTGTAGAGCACCATCGAATTAGCCTCAAAACATTCAATCAATAAGCTCAGGGTCAAAACTCAGTTCGGCTAGCATTATAACCCACTGCCACATCTTCAGCTAGTGAAGAAACGATAGAATAAACTTTAAAATATTACGTACAATGTTCAATAGTCTAAAATTACTGTGTATAAATATCGCACGATTATGTTAGACAATTTAACAATTATCACGATAAATTGTACTCCGTAACTTTTATAAATCTTATCTAAACTCTATAAAATCAGGCTAGTACGGGTGTAGTTAAAGGTATCCAAAGTAGTTGTGTGCTTACTAAAGCTAGTTTGACTCGCATCTGCAAACTGTTTTTGGCGCCCGACTTAGACCGCCTAACACAAACACTAGTTAGCCTCACTCTCACACTGGTGTCTGTCTCACCAGTGTTGGAGTGAGGCTAACATTAGTTAGCTTTGGTTTTAAAATAATTGCACATCCTTAGATTTAATAATTAGGAATTTTTATTGGCACCGATATTTTTATCAGTGAAATATGCGGTGTGTAAGGAAATTAACCAAATAAAGCTACTTTGATACACACAAATCAAAACTTTTGCAAAACAAAAATTTTAACGTTTCCATCAAACCACGGAGCATAGTACTAAAGTTTTGTAATTTATTGATTTGGTGTAGACATAAAATAAACAGAAAAACAATTATGATTAAATTAATCTGAGAAATAATTAATTACACAATTTTAAAAACAATTTCAAAAGACTTAACAGGACTGGATTAATTAATTTAACCTCAATCTCACAAAAATGTTTCGAGCATTTTTGTTAAATTTAAGAAAATAATGTTTTTCATCGACACAATTTGTTTAATTAATTCAACCAATCTTTAAAGCTTAAAAGTTCGACGTAAAAATATTATTCTGTAGCGTAAAACATTTCAGAAACATTTGGGAAAAAATACCCCCAAAGCTCTTAACCCAAATTTTACATTACACGTACACTGCTTGAATTAAGCCTATCTTAAGCCTACTTGGTTTAAAACTTTAAACCAAAGTTACGATAGTCAATTCATTTTTTCCCCACCGTTAAATATCTTAGTTTCAAACATAAACATATTCTTTAAATAATTTAAAACCGGATTCTCGCATTATTTTACAAAATTCATACAAATTATGAAATGTAGACGAAAAAGCCAGCGAGAAAATCCAACTGCGTTCGACCGGAAACGAGTACCGCTGTGCGTTATGGGATGCGTGACTACCTTAGCGCTCCCCGCGTCAATAATTGGCAACTCAATAAAATTTAAATTAAATAAATCACAACGCAATAAACGAACAAAATTTTACACTAATAAAAAATATTCGAAAAATATGAGTTTTCAATATTTACAAAATTTTTAAAACAAATTACAAATTAAACTGGATCATCACAAATCTTACCAACTAAATTTTCTAGTTTGATTTATCACAATACGTTCTTAGTTAAATAAAATTCGTGATCCAAGTTGGGCACAATTAAATTCTTTCAAAAATATAATCACACAATCATCAACAAGAGAATTACGGTTACAAAGCAGAAATAAGCTTACGCACACAGTGACTTAAATTTCTTTCATCAAGTTTTCCACACACAATATCGTGTTATTGAGAAACAAACCAGACAACTGTAATTAAAATTACTACAGAATATATGAAAATTGACTTTTCTGATCAGAATTTTTTCAGTTAAATAACAAACAGATATAACGACGGAAAAAAATTGTATTTTTTTGTTTTATGAAAACTTTTTCATTAATATAAATTGTACTTTAAACGGATGTTAAATCTAAGAACAATTTTTCTCAAAAAATTTCAAAATTCATCGTGTAAAATTTTAAACGGTTGAATATTTCAATCAACAATTTGATGTTTCACCACTAAAATCACAACCGAACCAAAAATTACAAGTTAAATTCACTGTTTAAAAATCTTAAACACAGAGAAAATCAAAAAAATTGTCACGTGGTGAATAGCCCTGGCGGGACACCTGGGAAGGTAATGAGGTGATAGGTAGAGGGAATGCTGGGAAATACGGGAGTGTAGAATGGGACGTGACATCGTGAGGTGGAGAAATAAACAGGCTTCCAAAAGGGATTTTTCGACTTGGTATTTTGTCTTGGAAAAACAACAGAGTGGACCAGAAACGAAAAGCAAGGTGGGAACCTGGGCCCAGCGCCTACCTGACGCTTTTCTATCGTGATTAACGCGCGCGAGCGCGTGACAGCATTACCCAACATTCACCTCAAAATTTACTGTTTAAAATTTTTTAACGTAAAACATCCAACATTAACAGTAAAATAAACTGAAGTTAGCGGTAAATGTTCGAAATTTCACGGAACAACCACGTATAAATTATCAAGTAGAAATCAATATTGACGACAGTAATCATTAGTAACATTTGGTTACAACAGTAAATCCAACCCAATTAAAAATTTGCATAATTCAAATGTGAAAATTCTACAACTTTGAAAGTTTCAAAATCTTCAACAGAATTTCAGCAGTTTAATACCAAAAATTATTAAATACTTGCTATCTATAAATATTAAATTGCTCGGTTAGAGTAATTTAGTTACGGGGTGAAAATATGTAATAAATTTAAATAGTTAAAAATTACAAATAAATTTGTGAACATTTAACTTTCAGAGCAAGTTGTCTACAATATTGTAATGTGTACAACATTAATTTGCTCCAAAAGTTTTAACGTAATAATTTGCAACGGAAATTTTTACGATGTTAGTCTTCCTTGAAATGGAATTTTGGAATTCAGACCTCGCAAGATTTAGTAAATTCTGTATCAAACGGCAATTCGCCGCCAATATTTACGGTTTAATATCTTCTGCAAAAAAAAAATTTACACCAATTCGCCATATAAAATAACGGAGTATTAAAATTTTGTAAATTACGATATTGATTTGGTGTGGACATAAAATAAACAGAAAAAAACCTTCCAAAAATCACATCAAAATATATCGAAATTTTCTGGAAGGTTTTTGAACGTAAATGTTGTATCATTCAATTTTATTTTACTCAATTTCACAAAAATGTTCCGATCATTTTTGTTAAATTTAAGAAAA
>JAQIWS010001442.1:0-11478 GCA_034696085.1 Stigmatogaster subterranea | reverse complement strand
GTGAGAGGGATTTTTAGAAGTGGTGTTCCTTCGGAGGTGAATTAAAGCAGTCGGTTTCATGTATCGGATTGTCGGTGCACGTTAAAGAACCCTTGAAAGAAATTGATCATTCTGTCTTGGCAAAATTACCAGGTTGATAGTCCCACTCCTTGGCGTCAGTGTTTAACCTTAGATGCATAAATAGACCGATGTTAAATAAACTACTACTACTACTACTTCATAAGCTCTTCACGCAGTTTCTATAGTACCTAATAGATAATCCGTGCCTGCAAACAGCAGAGTCACACGGCTTCTTAATTTAATCTTGATGAGACCGTGTTATTGCGTAACAAGCGATGTTAGTTGTTCTCCTTGGGTCGGAAACCTCTTTTAGGTCAGTTACTCCATTTGCCCGCATTATACTACTTGTACACTGCAAAGCGAAAGTCAGCAATTAAGCCAGAATATTTAAACTCCGCTTGTCTCTGGAGGATGAAGCGATAAAAGCAAATGAGGATAGGGGCAGATGAGACTTTTTATGTAATGTCTCTTCCTACTCTCGACCCACCCTCATTCATCTCCGCCTCTTGATTTCCCTTCTTGACCGCTCCGAACAACGATAATGTTCGTCTATTGTCCCTTCGGTGTCATCAATCATTTTTGGAGTAGTAAAGGGAGGGTAGTGACAAAAACATACAAAAAATGAGGATTTGGTGTATAGATGTTACGTACCTAAATCTCTCGTGACTGTGATTCACAATTTAAATTTAGTTTTTTTTTCGTACTCTTGTTGCAACTTTTTTTTTTAATCTTTGTGGTTGAAAAATATTTGATTATCTTATCACCTTTTCCCAGAAGGATTTCACGTCGTGTTTAAACATTTTGTTTCTTTGCGCGCATTTGCAAGTGAATGGGTTTCGTCATTACACACGAGGGGAGTTAGTTGGTCGATGGATGTTTGTACAATCTCAAGGGACGACCTTTTCTCCCCCGCCTCATCCCCAGTTGAGCTTTTGTTTGCGATTTCCTTCGTAATAAAACCCACAATTTTTATTTTGTGTAGTTTTTTATTTTTGTAGGTTTTCAAAAGATGTGTTTATAAATATTAAAAAACGTTGACTGAAATTTCCTTTGAATTGAGTTGAAACCTTGGAGCATGTACGAACGTTATTTATGTTTTTTATGGGAAGGCATATTTTCGTGGTGTTACCTGTCTCTCCCCTTGGAGCTGTTCACCTGTAATGACGGAAAACCTTGCGAAGCGTGTAAATGCGAATGCGTTTATTAGTCTTGGTTGGGTTGTTTACGTGAAAAGATTACGAGAGGAGTACAAGGTTAATTATTAATCCTGAGTTGAGCAATAAACGAATTTTACGCGTAATCGATAATTTAGTTTTCAGTTTTTCATTCGCTTGATTACGAAGTCGTAATTGCAATAATTAAATTTTAGAATTCTATTAAAGTTGAGTTTCGATTTTTATTTCCATTTTCCACTTTTTGTGTGTTCCTCCAAACTTTTTTTTAAGCTGAGTTTGAAATGTCTTTTGCTTCGGGCGAGGTCATCGTTGATTGGTTCTCGTTAAAGTTGCAATGTGCTAACAATGGTCTACATGGTGGTCGTCGGAATGAAGTTTGTCCTCGTCAAGTGTAAAAGGGTTTTGAACCGTAAACCAGACCACCCTTGTACCACGCAATTTTACAAAGACGTAAAAAAAGACTAAATTATGTGCTAAACGGAAAGGGGTAGCAGGGGGTGTTAAACAGGACTTCCGCTGGGTGGAGTGGATATTGGTAATTTCTTTGTAAGACCACATAGCGCACACTCGCATTCAACCAATAAAAGCCATCTTTACAATAATTTACTGTTTGATGTCGTGGGAATCGCAAGGGGGCAAAAAAATTATTGATTCGAGATGTGAAATGAAACACACTTGGAATTGTTTCAGAGGTACCAAAACAGAACTCCACTAAATTGGTGTAGTAGTAGTAGTTTATATTTACTAAAAGGGCTAGATAGAGTAGAAGTTCAAAATCCGGACCATTAGGGGATTTGCTCAGTCCGGATTATCGAATTTTCCGGATTTCTGGCATTAGGATTTTTGGACTTCTACTGTATCTTTAACAGGAAATTTTGTTCAGAGCATTCAAGGTTCTGACTTCTGAGTCAACTGTTTTAACTTCTCTCTACAGGGTTTCATGAGTCCCACGGAGTTCGTGGTACAGCAAAAGAACAATCTTTTTTTTATACACAAGAATGGTAATCAGAATATAGGGGTCAGAGAAAGATAAGACAGTTAAATTGTTGAAAGGAAAAGAAAAATAATTTTTCTTGAAAATCGTGTGGTTTTTGATAGGATCTAAACTGAATTTTCTAAAGATTTCCAGATGAGTTAAATTGCTATATTTAAGAATTAGTAAAATTTGTTGTTAGCTACTTTTATCCGGTTGTCAAGAATGTTGTTAAACGAGTTGAAGTTGAAAGCTTGAGGGCAGTGTTTCCGGAGAGAACATTCAATTGGAATTCAAGATTAATTAGAATGAAGACTGCGTTTTTCAACAACTATATAGTAGTGGGAAGTCTTTGCCAAATCTATAATAATTGATTGTGGGAACTGAAATTTTTTTCCATCACGATGATATTATTTAAGATTTGATTTTATTCCATTTGATTCTTTTGTCGTTTGGCTCATCTTTGACAATGAGTCTTCCCCCATCGATGAAGGGTCATGCCGCCTACACTTTAGGCCAAGGCGAGAATGACATTGCTATTACTTAAAGCCGATGTGGGATTACATATTACACTGTGCAATTTTGGGGCTTGGTGAGTTGAATTGGATGAAAAGTGATTTCAAAGATTGCTCGCTAAGCTGTTTTGTTTAACCCCTTAGATAGATCGTTGGCTTAGATCCAGCAAAATTTGTTGAATGATGGGGCTACTTGGCGGTTGATGGAAGTTTTAAGCGGAGGAAGTTGTGTTTAACTCGTAACGAGCTTCCGACTGACTTGATGAAAAGTTTTGGACGGGAGTCGTTTCCGAATTGAGGATGGTTTAATTTAACTTGGTCGTTGCACTTTGCTGATTTTGCTGTCGACGCAAAAATATTTTTAATTTGTGGGATTTTCAAACTGATTATTGTGAGCAACTTTGATGTAAAATAAATAAAATATCACTCTTCACCAGATTCCATAAAATTATCCCGACTTAGGGTTATAGTAAAACCCCGTTATAAAGCAGGAACATAGTAACAACCGCGTTATATCAGAATCCGCGTTATAACGGGGTTTTACTGTGAAATCAATTTTTTTCCTTGACATTTCACAATCTCTGAGTGAGGAACAAATAAGAGACTAAATATTCTAGATAAAATTCGATTTTACGTAGAGATATCATTTTCACGTGAACACCACCTGATATCCGTGTTCATTTTCGAGTTGTTATTTAATTTCTCTGGTTAAACTTTGCCTCACCCTTTTTTACGACCTGCAATCTTGATTTCTTTTTTAGATTCCTTTTGGATTCTTTGGTAACACGAGAAGCAATCATTTTGATTTTTTCTTATCATATACCGAACATTTTTTAGTGTTTAGTCTGTGCCGTTTTGTCTGGAAATTTTTCTCCACGCATCGATTTCTGAAAATTGATCTTACGCTTAGAAAATCGAATTTCAGGAATTGCGAAGACTTTTATTACATTGAGTTCTGAAATTTTACTTTTACAATTACACCTTGTTACGACGAAATTGGCTTTTACCTTTGCAAATTAATTAGTTTTAGCTTCAGTAGATTAAATTCATCACGACATATTCTAGATTTATTTAATTAATAATTCGGTTCTAATGCGATTCATTCCGCAGGCAAAACTCGTTAAAATTTTACACGCGTAGTCTTCAATTTTTGTTTCCCGATTTAATTTAAGGTTTTAAAGTTTTAGCGTTTTATTTCCTTGTGAATTGTGTTACGTTTTAATCAATAAAATAAAAAAGAGCGTTTGTCGGTTCTGGTTACGGAATTAAGTGTGAATGACAAGGTCGATGTGAAAACTTCTTTTTGCGTTGTTTTACTCAAGGTTGAAGTTAGTTTTTTCGATTTTTTCAATTGAGATTAACTTTCACTTAACCTTAAGTCACGTGCGATTTTTATGATTTAGAATAATTGCAATTATGATTACAAAAATGGAATTTTAGTCGTTAACTTTTGGTCAAACTGAATATTGACATTTTGACAACAATTTTCGTCACTACGCATAATTTTCAGACCCGGAGCGAAAATTGCAAATTCCGCCAATAATTTATATTCCACTTTCCGCCTTCAAGGCATGAATGAATTTTCTGCAAAACAAGTTAATTTTCTTCCTTTTAAATTCTTCCCTCTTCATCATAGTAGGCGTAGCGCGCAAAACGTACATTTAGCGAGAATCAATTTTGATTCCAAGAACTCGTTGGGTTAACTGAACCTCGGTATGAAGAACAAAAATGTCGATTAAAAGTGGGAGTAGCTAAGATGGTTGTTGTCTGTCGTTGCCACTTAAACCGCATCCCGCCAGGGCGGCGTGGGTGACGAGGAGAAAGGGACGAACTCATTCAGAGGGCAGTGAGAAAAATAATTTTGATGAATGGAGCAATCGTCTTTATTTCAGTAACACGTGCGGTGTTGTGAAAAGGATGTTATGAAACAGAAACGCTCGCCAAAAATTTAATAATTTTTTTGGTTGTTAAAATTTTTGTTATTTATGGGTTTAGTTTGAGTTTTGACGTTGAGTGTTAAATTTTTAAGTGCGTAATCTCTTTTAAAAAGAATTTCACCTTTGTTTGTTGTTGAAATATTTGAACGGACTTTAACCGGAGTTTGAAAACATGCAATCATTTCCTGCAAGTTTTTCTAGTTAAATCGAGAGTGAGTAGGTGTTATAGTGCAGATGTAACTCGAACCCTTTTTATAACGAACTAAAAATCGCAGCAACAAATATTTTAGGCCACATTCTACAAAATTCAATAAACTAATATTTATACATTACTTATAAAATATAATCCACGAAAAACAGCCTCAAAGCCCCTTTAATAAAAACTCGAGGTTCAACCCAGAGTGCATCCACTTTCACATTTAATTAACGACACAAATTAAGAACAAAATTGCGTAGGAAGACACACAGCTGGAAGGGAGTAAAATTAACATGGTCTCCCCCGCATCACCTGACGGAACATATATTTCAACGCGAAAACCTGCCATCGCGTTCGGTATCGATCTTCACGAGCCTCGCTTAGCCCGACCGAACAAACGCATCTCGAGCCCCATTCTGAGTGCATCGGCGCCGCCAGAGAGCTAGCAGTGTGAGTTTGCGGTGTAACATGGATCTTAACGCAGCGTCTCCGTCGCTTTTCACTTTTCACCTAAACCGACGACTCGCGTGAAAAAAGCGAAAGGCGATAACCAAAGCGCGAGTCATGATGCAATCGTGTTTAGTGTCGTTTTCCACCAAAGATGAACATGACTTGAATCCTACTTTACAGGTAAAGATTAGAGAAAGATTTAATTTCAATTAAGATGGGTGGGATTTTTATTTGTAGTCTAGTAAAAAGGGATTAGTCTGTCGTTGAGGTTTATTTGAAGGGGACGATGGCGTGGGAGTGACGACAGATGCGCTGCAACTGCGCTTGCCTCCGTTTTTCATTGATCCAGAAAAGGGTGAAGTGATGTGAAGTTTAAAGATTCGTCCTTCTTGTGCGAAAGACAGCTGGGGTTGTGGTTGTTGATTGGCATATGAGCTGATTCTTCTTTTTGGGATTTTGTAAAAGGGGGATATGCATCACCTTCCCTCGGGCAAGGTTTCGTCAATGTCCCTGTTGGGGGTCGAGATTGGGAGTGGATAAAAATGAGGTCTAACTGTCGAAACAGCGATTTTGGGTTGTGGAAATGTGGGTTTAACCTTGTTACAGTGAACTTTGGGAAAATAGCAAAAAGCAGGTATTGTCTGGAAATCGTCAATAAATGTTGTATTCTTACTTTATTGCTTAGTTCCATGGCTAAAATTACATTCGTTTAGGTTTTGTAAAATGTTCAATTTGCCACAAGCAATAAAACAACAACGTTGTAACGAGGGGCGATGTTTGACGTGTGCTATATTTTATATCGCTGTACGGCACAGTATATCAAACCTCATAACAACGATATTTTTGAAATACCCTTGCTCGTAAATTTGTAATTGAAAAATTGTTGGATTTAAGCTAAAACATATTTCTAAAACGCAACAAAATTCATTATATTGAGTTTATTTACCTCGATATAACCAAGATTCGAGTCGGGCACTTTTTACCGTTTCTTTCCAAAATATCGATCTACACGGTTCTTAGTAGATCAGGTTTATCTCAACCTAGAAAGACCCCCGCTTTCGCAATAAAAATAAAAGAGTGTTACATATAATGATTAAAGTCTACTAGGAAGGTTGGATTTTTATCTCATGATTGCTGTTATCTCGCTTTCAGGGGTTGTTTTCGTGTTACCTTATCTTCTTGCTTACACTGCGCAATTTAATAAAACTGACAATGAAAAATAATTCTTAGGTTGAATATCATTTATAAATAATTTTTTCTCAGTGAAAATTTTTTTTTGTGTGGGAGAAGGGTTGATGTAAAAACCAACACCACTGTATAAATTTGTTGACGTTAGTTTCTTTTGTGCATTTCGCTTTTGTGGCCTCGTACAACCTTCAACGGTTCTTCCAGTCGCCATGGTAACCGCTTAAAGGCATATTGATTGCAAATATTGCCTGAAAATTCACTCCCTTCAAAAAATTCAATTTTTATTCCTTTTCTGTTTTAGAATTTTAAATAACAATTCGATTTATCATAAGCAAAAAGATAATTTGTCTTGATTCTAGAAAAGGTAAACGACAGTGACTTGTTTTGCTTGAGGTCAAAATGAGGTCAGAGGGGAAAGTAAAGTGGGAGTATAGGTCGTTGGCGCTTTTATTAAAGCTGAATTACTCATTTATATCTTTTTACAATTTTTATTTTGTTCTTTTTTAGAACTGTTTAGCCAAAGCAGCGTACGACAACATCGCTGAGTCGCCAGATGAGTTGGCATTTCGAAAAGGCGATGTGTTGACTGTTCTTGAGCAAAATACAAACGGACTTGAAGGATGGTGGTTATGTGCACTCCGTGGACGACAAGGTATCTGCCCCGGCAACAGACTTCGACTTTTGGCTGGAATGTACGATACCACCCCGTCGCCCACGCAGAGTATCCAAATGAGCAAAAGAAGAAGTTGCCTCATCAATCCAAACAAGGTAGGCGTGCGCGTTCGATGACATTTATTTAATGATATATTATCTTCACAATGGGAAAATCACGACTAAAAATAATTATTTTCTGCTGTTCTAATCACATTTACAGAAATAAAAATAAAAACTAAAGGGAGTGGCTGTTTTTCTTCAATTTCTGGGAATCTCATTCCGTGATTATTGAATGAAACACAGTTGCATTTTCATGATTTTTCGTTTCTTTTCTTCCCCTTTCTTCTGTCGGCCAGATGGCTTGCATTAGACACGAATCCCTCCCACGAGACGCCACCACCTCTGCTCTTTTAACGACCCCCTACCTCCCTTTCCCTTTACCCTCACTGACCTTTTTGCCCCCTTGGGAATTCAATGTAGGACGCGAATACATTTCCTTATTAAATTTCAAACCCTAGATTGCCTTTTTTATCATTTATCTATCAGTCTGAGTTTTGGGTTGTGTTTTTGTTGTTAGACGAGATCCTTTAACACGAGGGCAGAGGCAGGTGGAAAAGAAATTATCCACTTTTTCACGGGTGGGACGAAGGGTGCGGCATTTAAGTATTTTAGTTTACTGTACTTTTGTTTTCTTTTTCTCTTTGATTAAGGTTGTTACTCCTCACAAAGTGGGCGATATTTATTTGTACGACATGGTGACCTCGAAAATGGATGAGTATGATGTACCCCCTACATGTAAAATGCCTGCGTCTTTGGATAACGAACATTTGACAGGTAATTTTGGTTTTTTTGTATTTTGAAATTGGATATTTTTTACAAGAAGTACACAAAAAATCTATTATTTTAGACGATACATAAATATTTATACACATATTTTATTTATAGGTAGTGTATCTTCAGTTCGAAGTGGCCCCATCGATTCATACGACATTCCCGCGTCACAGAAACTCACTTACGACATCCCTCGATTGCACGTCAAAGCACCAAGCCCTGTAGTCCCTCAAACCGAGTCAACCAACGTTACTAACAAAAAAATTGACGCCTACGATTTTCCCAGACCTCACAGTACGTGCAGCAGTAAAGATGCTCACGACTATGATTTCCCACGAGAGATACCCTCTTCTGAAGATGGATACTCATATGACATTCCTCCTTCGCATCATATCACTGTCGCTGATGTTTATGACGTGCCACCTTCTCACGTGCCATCCAATCGCTCTAGTGGCGTTTCTATGTTTTCCACTGGGTCTTCGGCAATGTCACCAACCAGCAGTGCTTGCAGTTTAACTCCCAGTTTGTCGCTGTCTAGTCTTGGTGGAACTGGATCCAACAGATCGAGTCTCGAGCAGCAACATGATGTGTATGATATTCCCCCCAGTGAAATTCGGCCTGTTCATTTGATTCCAAGCGCAGAGACGTATGATGTACCTCCGAATAAAATGTTGTTAAATGAGACGTATGATCAACCGCAGAAACCGAGGCCAAGTGCAACAACGCCGGTGTTGAGTGATGGAGTTTATGACGTCCCACCTCAGGTAGTGTAACGTGGTGATTAATAGGGTTTGATTACTGCAGCAAGACATGTTGAGATATAAAATATTGAATATTGAAATGTTTAGAAGAAAGCAAATCAATTAATTAACGATTTAGATTTCCATTACAATTATTACAATATTTCGGTGGTTTATAATTCAATCGGTTTGCTCAACTAGTTTTGCCGTCAGTATCTTACACAATATTAAAATTGTTGTTAATTTTATTATTTTCAATTGCAGGTGACTAAAGATACTGGTAGAACACCAGAAGATACCGTGGATTCTCGAACAAAACGGCTGAGCACAATGAGCACGGAATCTCGAGACAGCGTTCCACCCATAATCCACGGGAAAGAATTGCCTCTCGAACTAAGTGCAGCTATGGATACTCTCATCAGACTTCAGCAAGAAGTGGCCAGTGCCATCACCAAATTGTTCAGTTTTGTCAGTTCAACATGGCGTTGCAAAGAAAATCTTGAAAATAAAATTTACGATATCAAATTGTCATGTGGACGCATGCGTAACGCTCTTCAAGAGTTTGTAGACTTTGCTCAAGGAGCTTTAGTCAACTCAACTCGAGCGTCGGATAAAATGCTTTGTCACAAATTAGCCAAATTAGTGACACCGCTGCAAAATGCTAACGCCATTGTACAAAAAACGAGTAGTTCACTGGATCAGCAAGGATGGCCAGTGTCTAAATTGACCAGCGGTGCTCCAGATGAATTGGATCAACTAATTTCTTGCGCCCGCGAGGTAACAGAAGATGTCAGACAAGTATCGTCGTTTATTCAGGGAAACGCGACGTTATTGTTCAAAAAAGCAGCCCCTATTCCGAGCAGCAAAGTCAAAATCAACACTCCAGGAGTGCAAGAACGACCACTGCCACCAACACCAGCATCAACTACCCCATCAAGTAAAACAAAAGAAGAAAATGCTTATGAAAACGATTGGATTGATGATTACGATTACGTTAACCTGGAATCCAAAGCTGCAGTTGAAAAAGAAAATGACGAAATCAAAGCTGCACTACCCAAAGAATTGCGAAAATCTTTTGAGAACATTCTCAAAGAATCACAAGTTCCTGTAAACGATGATGTCAACCGTCGTCTACTTGGAAATTCCTTCAACAAACTAGCAGCAAGCGTTGGTCGACTCGATGTCAACGATCGACAAGTGTTAAGTTATTACGGAATTGAAGTAGAAACGCACATCAATTTCTTGACCAACGCCATCGACGCGTTTCTAGCAACCATTGAAAATAACCAACCACCGAAAGTTTTTATTGGACACAGCAAATTCGTGGTACTAAGTGCACATAAGTTGGTCTACATTGGAGACACAGTACATCGAAATATAGTTAATGTCGATTTACGTAATAAAGTAATGCTTTGTTCCAATTCGCTATGCGATGCTCTAAAATCTACAGTTCAGTGCACCAAGGCAGCTGCTTTGCAATTCCCGTCAGTCATTGCAGTGCAAGAAATGGTAGACAGTGTAGTGGATATTTCGCACTCAGCGAATGATCTCAAACAGATTATCGTTCAAGCTGCTAAACTTTAAAATTAATATATTAAAGTATAAAATAAAAATTAATTTGATGGTTGTTTTCTGAATTTTTCTCCATTCTGTAGCAGACTACCGTTTTCAGGCGTATTATTCGGGTATTTTTACAGAACTGTATGCATCACGGTTTCTTACACAGTGATTCTTCAATTCGATTTTGACATATATTGTATATAAATATAAAACAATGAAATGATAAAATGATGCCAGTGTTATCGATCAATGTGTATAGAGAAATGAAATATCCTCTAGATTTATCTGATGTGTGCTCATTTTTTAAAATGTAGGTTGAAGAAAAATTGTTGTTTATTGAGTGAAATGAGGATTTTACTTTGGATTAACTGCTGTAACTAATAAAAGTGTATCTATGAATTGATTGAATCCCAGAGTGAATGGCTTGATTCTTAGTAAATAAATGCTTCTTTGCATCAGATGCGACACATCGTTAGTTAGATTTTTGTTATCAGTGCTCTACAGTTTTTTACACATGCAGTTTATTTTCATGCCTAAATTTTATAACTCAGCCATAATAATTCGCATAATTTACGAGTCATTTCAAAACTTTTCGGCATTCTTTAAATCAAATATGTTGTACAAGTATATTCTTGCGCATTTTCCAGCAGAAGTTGTCAGTTCTGCAATAGGTGAATCCGGACGCATCGCACTAATCATTCAAGGCACGATGCAATTTGTATTAATTAATGCACTCAGCGATTTGGCGGATGCATCAGCCTAATCTTAATCTTTGACACAAGAACTGGACATCATAGAGACGTGAGTTGATAGGATCGTGTCCTGACGTCACGGTTGATGCAATATGAGACATTAAATAATGATATTAAGGTAACATCAGTGGGAGAATCTACAATAGCCTTTGATGGCTGAAAACTTTCAAGTGCTCGAGAGCACAAAATTGAGCATATGGCTCTGCTGTAAGAATAATTACCTATGTTCAGAGTCAGCCCGAGACTGACTACAAGAAGGTCTCCAGTTACAGTGCACTCGACTTACGGCAATTTGCCGGTACTAACGAGGCTGTAATAATCATTTTTCAATTTTAATGTGTATTTTCAATAAAACTACACTTTTGCAATGTGAACGTATTATTTCGATTGCTACTCCCCAAAATACAACATCTTTAACTCAACTAATGGATCAGGGCGTGATTCGAT
>JAQIWS010001441.1:0-11480 GCA_034696085.1 Stigmatogaster subterranea | reverse complement strand
TGGTTTTCAGATTGGGAAAACAGTACGGTACAAAAAAATGACTGCAATTTACTAACATCACAATGCTCACACATATTGAACAAAATTGAAAATTTAGTTTAACTAATAAATTTTACAGTTTATGCAACATCATAAGGAAATATTAATCGTCCATTTTCCATACAATATTTTAGCTTATACAAAAGTATTTATTTTCTAATTGTAGAAGCTTAATTGTAAAATAAATGTTCACAGTTTTAATATTTATGATTTATGTTTTAATGTTTTTCACAGTGTTTCGTTTTATGATTTCGAAATTAAAAATTATACGGAGTATCATTTATAGATTCAAACTTTGTGTGATAATACAATAAATTACATTTTATTGCAAACGGGGAACAACTAATAACGGATGAGACAACAAACCAAAAACCAAATTAGAAATTTATCATCTAAGATCGATGTCAACAAAGTCCATCGGTAACAAAAATAATTATTTGTATCGGTAATTGACAGTGAATATTTCGACCAACAAGAATCTTTTCACCAATGTATATGGACTCAATTGATATCGGCTTGAGAATTATTTGAATTGTTGCCATAAAAAAACTCTAATTCCAAAAATATAAGACACGTCTTTTCGAATAGCAGTGATTCACCGAAAATACAATTTACCAAATTATTGCATGTTGTTGTCAACAACAAGCGTACGCGTAATTTTACTCCATGGTAACAATTCTTCTAATAAAAATTTATTGACATTTCCAAAAAAATTATGGTAAGACAACGTCAGTGAAAAGAAAACTTAGATCAGAAATAAAACTGGTACAAGAAATACGACAGTGTATACCGGTGAAATTCCTGATCAAATAATATCGTTTTTGTGCAAATAAAAGTTATTACTTAATCTCCGTATTCTAACCACTTGTAATAACGATAAATATCAAACCTATCTAACAATAAATAAATTAATACTGCATAATGATGATACAATTGTCTTTGTAAATCCATGTTCGATTATCATTACCCCTGATTAATTTTCAATTTGGGTTACCATTTAAAGAAGAACAAATTCGATTGGTAACATACGGTTGTTTACAGCTGAAGAGTGCAAATTCTACAATAATATTGCAAAAATATATCTCTCAGACATCAATATGGAGTAACATTACTACAGGTCGGACACCCCTAATCCGGACTTCCGAAATCCGGTGACTTCCGAAATTAGGACGTTTTTCGCTTACCTAAATCAATTTTTTTTCTTCAATATTTACAGAAACTACACATGCATCAACAACCTAGATATAAATTTTTGGTTGTCTGAACTATAATTTCACTAAAAATGAGTACTGCAGTGATTAATATTGCATTAGTTCAAGACAACATCTACTGTACGCTATATCGTAAGTTCTTCAAATTTAAACTAATTCAGCTTACTTTTACAAAATACATGAACAAATAAATAAATAAAGCTTATTAGAGTGTGTTTAATGCTCCCTTATCCAGTTATTTCATTAACCAAATATTTTAACTGCCAAATAAATAATGGACTCTAAAATCCGGAAAATTCCGAAATCCGGGACATGTCTGGTCCCGAGGTTGCCGGATTAGGGGTGTCCGACCTGTATCTACACAAAAAGAGAGACTAATTTATCACTGGACTAATAGATTGCGGGAATGCAAACAACATTTCAAATCCTGCGAAAACTGCTTATTTGACAACCCAGCAATACACCAAATACAGTAATTATCGTCCTGTCAATTATTTCTTTAAAATATTGCGAGTAACACGTTGCAAAAGCAGTAATAAGTGAATTACGGTAATATCAAAAATGAAAAAACTAGTACACGGTTTGTAAAA
This sequence comes from Stigmatogaster subterranea, assembly GCA_034696085.1. NCBI lineage: Eukaryota > Metazoa > Arthropoda > Chilopoda > Geophilomorpha > Himantariidae > Stigmatogaster > Stigmatogaster subterranea. The sequence goes on along the minus strand of JAQIWS010001441.1, from coordinate 9,640 downwards.
ACAGCAAGTTTGTTAAGATTTACACGAGGCAGTACTAAGACGAGTTTTGATATTTTCAAAACAATGCTGTGCTGTCAATGCTAACAGTTTAAAATTCACTCCCAAATTCGAGTACAATATTGAAATATGTAAATTATCTACCAATTTAAACAAATAAAATTGATAGAAAAATTGTAAAATGTGATTCCATGCAGGGATCAAATTTTGCATTATAGAAAAATTATGAAAAAAAAGCAACAATTACAATAATTTAATGATAAAATTAGTGGACCATTCAATATACCAATAATTTCATTTTAAACTTTATTACTTCATTGCTGATGAAGATGTCACCTGAATCAATTACAGCCACTTTACATCAAATATTGTAAAACGCTTTAATAAATTATAATATCTACAACAAGACCTTTGGACGGACAACTTGGATTAAAAAAGAAATATTCTGAAATGTTGCTTTCAACATACAGGTCGAAATTCGCTATAACGAACTCGAAGGAATGGCGAAATGTGTTCGTTATAACGAGTATTCGTTACAGCGAAATCTCGTTGTAACCAATTAATTCGTAATAGAGAAAAAACTAAAATACAGGAAAGTAATTTTTTCTTACTAAACTTGTGCAGTCAAACTTGTATTAATTTTGAATTACCTGACCAATGCTCAAATATTCTAAATCATTAAATTTCTGAAACTGTTTTGGCTTACAGAGTGTGAAAAAAATGCGTAACAAATCTTTCAATTATTATATAAATAATAAAACTGTATAGTAGAAACTAACATTAAAGGTTGTACAGGCATACATAAATCTCAAATGTGTCTTGTTATGGCGAGGAATGTGCTCAATTCACTAAGCACAACGCATTTGCGAAACACACATAACGGTTTCATTATAATGACAACCCAAGTAAGCGAATAATTCGTAAAAATAATTTGACGGTAGTTATATGTCGTAACATCAAAATAAATTCGCAATGGCACAAGTAATGAATCATTACAACAATGTAATGCAATTTTATTGCAAATAACAAAACGTTATACTAACCTATTCCCATAGAAAACTCATGTTGTACATTCAAAAAATCAACTTTTAAATCTGACAAGTAATTTTTCAAAACAAAATGCACAATTTTGATCGGAGTTAATCGTTAAACTTCAACGTTCACGTCATTAACAAATAATAGTAAACATGACGTATTTCGAACCAGATGTTTTTCGAATTGGATTTATTTCACTAAAGGCGCGCGCCGAAATGAACAATTCGAGTATCAATTGACATCGCAATCCAAACAATTCTTTGGAAAATCAAAATCAAAATTTTTTCCGCATAAAACAATTAAACTACAAATATACACAGATTCCAAAAATGCACAACAATCCTCAAAAATTTATATCTCGTTGTAACAGCAGTCAGAAAGAATGCGAAAAAATATGACCAAAATTCAAATTTCACAGTTAATTAAAAATTGTTAGGTAACATGCACTGATTTACTCGAATGAAAGTGAAATTAGCTTTTTAAACACATGAAATTTACTCCGCTCTTTATATTTTAAGATATGGAATTTAAATTATACAGTATTCTATAATGTAAGTGGAGTGCGTTTCATTTTGAGACAAATTAATAACGAAATTGTAGGCACAAATTAGCATTAGTAAAACCATTAATCAAGAACGAGTATGGTTCTAAATTACAAAGTAAATTCGAGAGTTACCTAGTCTTAAAGACATTAGATACCAGTAATAAACAGATTACAAAATATTAACAACTCGCCATTAAAACAGATAAATTTCTGTATTCATTAAACGATGCAACAGGTGTTCAGATTAATTGTTCTCGCTTAAATGAACAACCTCATAAAACAAATTTAAAAAAAAAAATTTACAATTGCAGAAAATTCAATTAGTAAGGCTGTACGGTAAATTTTTTAGTGAAAACTGGATAGTTTACACTGACAGTAACAATTCGTGTAAACAGCAGTTAAAACAATCCAATAAAAATCTCAGAAATCATATTTAACAAGTGCAGGAGTAATATAAATTGACAACGAAATAAGCTAACAGACAAATTCCGATTAATACATTCAAAATTGCAGCTAATATTTTGAAATGCGCACTCCTTCCACTCAAAATAAGCGAAAGTAAAAACGCAATATCAATAACAACGTTGTACAAACAGCAATGAGAAATATCAAGTTTCAATGTTGTCTTTTGTTTTTCTTGATTCAGACCCCAAACTTTCGAATTTGCAACTCTGAATGGACAATAAAAATAAAAATGAAAATGTGGATTCCTGAGCCGTTTTAACTTTAAAAATCACTAGTATCTCCTCAATCTGCACATTTGGCAATGTCCATGTCAAATTCTTTTATAACCACAGATAATGTCGAGAAATCGCAGATCGAGAAATTACAAAACAAATTATACAAAAAAAAAACATCACTCATAGGTAAATTGTAACAAACGCAGCAATCAAATTAATAGCACTTAAAAGCCAAGATAGCACGGGTAAAACAATTACTTATACTGTAGTAGATGACCTAACAACACCAAACCGGCAAACACACAACCACACTCACTCACTCAATGGGTAAGACTATTTAAACGGGAGTGTTAAATATTTGTTTAAATATAATTAATAAACGTTGAATCGATATATTCCAACTTAAAGGTAATGTTGATACAAAAATTAAAATTGCTTAATCTTCGTTATTTCTCAGCATCTTAAGTTTAGACGTAACTACAAAACATGACGTTATTTTTAAATAACAAATTTCACAAAATTTAACCAGTACTAATACGTTTTCCAACACTAAATGCTCATAAAATTATGTTAAATTGAAAATTAATACTGTTACAAATCGGCATCATCGAATAGCGTTGATTTTTTAAAAATAATAAATTTCTTTATAATACGTCACAAATCTTTTAAAGAACACAATTTTTACTGATATATATCACTAAAAGCACTGTACTCAACAACCAATGATTTTCAGGATCTACGGTACCGTCCACTCTAAATATAATTTTATACGCGTGTTTTAATTAGCGAGTGCGTAACAGCAATTATCCATCGTAATCAATAAACATACCAAACGCGTACTGAACATTGTAAACAAACTATACATCACCAATCACTAAACATCAATTAAAAAAATTGATCACAATGAGTTGTCATACGAGTTCAGTTCATCTAAATTGAAATTGTTAAATTCTCAAATAAAGTAACGCGAATTTTTGACGGTTGTTTCAAGCTATAATCTAATCTTTCCAATCAAACAAGCGATAACGACAAATTCAAAATGTGATAAAAATTTACGTAAATTACCACCAAAACCGTTTTGGAAAATAGCTACAGATAATTGATGAAGAAGCTCAAGAAGTAAATTGCAGATTAGCGAAATTTTCCACAGTGATGCGGAGCAAATTTGGAAATTTGGAAAAATGAAATAACTATGTGTTTAAATTTCACTTATGTATAACAAATTTAACACACGAGTATTTGTAAAATATGTTAGAGTGATGCAATGTGAAGAAATAATATCTTGACATTAATTTACAGATCCATAAATCGCTTAATTACGGAGTATCATTTTTAATGAAATATACCACTATTTTTGTAAGAATGAACGGAGTAATTTCTTTCAACTACAGATCATTTTTGGAAGAAATCTTTATGTACGCCCGTAACTATCTCTACTCAACACAATCACAAATAATTGAGAAGATTCTTCGATTAATTCCATAACTGTTTTGCACGTTTTCTAAAACGTTTAAATTTTGGGCATTTAAACATTTTAGGCAACGTGCAACACATTTATGAAAATACAATAATAAACGACAAAGCTATAAAGGCTCTAAACAAACAGTCGTTTTATCAAAGAAAACTTAGTGCAATCTTTGTTTACAAGCAATTCTAAACTTTAATTGCTGCATAAATCATAAAACGAAATTTTACTGAATGTACTGTGATTATAATTACTTGTATAAAACACAGTCGAGGATAAAGAGGAGTCATTCCCCCAATTCATAAACTCTTACATAAATAATTTTTCGGCTCAATCTTGTTAATCTTCTTAGACATTGCAATGATCGTTAGCAAAACAGTTTAACAAAATGGCGACCGGAAGTGAAAGCGTAGAAAATATTTGATAAAACACTGCACGGCGGCGAAGCGGTCTGAGTTTGCTGCGGTATTAAATGGATGTGAAATTAATCCGCGCATTAAAAACAAACCGGAATAAATGTAAATATTAAAGTTTATATTAAAAAATTATGCATGTCTATTAAAATTTTCAAGTTTAAAATTTTAATCCTCGTTTCTCGTTTTAGATTTGAAAATTTAAATCTCAACTCAAAAAATTATAAGGAGTAATTAGTAGTTGTAAGAAATTGATACATTATCGTGTCGCCCGTGGACGGAATAAAGCTTTGTGATTAAATATACAAATTTAAAAAGAATTAAACACAATAGTGGATGTATGATCGCAAACATCTGCTTGATAGACAAATAATTACGTGTCAAACGTAGTACGACACAACGAAAAGCAAATGTTGAAATTTAACCTTATAGCTAGAAATTGTCAGGTATAAAGAGCTATAATATATTCAATACATAGCACAATTAATGAAATTATCAACAAAATTGGGATTTTTGGCACAACTGTCAAATTTTTGCAGCTGCAGAAAATAATGAATTCAATTTACTCCTTAAATTCCAACAGAACCAAACAAGAATAAAATTGGCTCCATTTTCGAAAATTTAATGTGGTGACTTGAGCCACCAAATTTATTCGACGGTACAATATCACGTAACAATTCAAGAAATTTCAGTATTCATGTATAATATTCTGAATATGGAATCAAATTGAAATGCACTGGTTTCAGAAACAAAATTTACAGTACAGCTGGCTGTAATGACGTAACATTACTAGCATTAAAGGGATGTTGAAGCAAATCCAACGGGAGCAGAATTTAACGAAATGAAATTTAAGCCAAATTAAAAATAGATTACGATTAATTTCTACGCAAATGGTACGAGTGGTATCGTATTGTAACATTATTCAAATCAGTACTCATTTGAAATTTTTCATTATGGTACTGCGTAATGATTATTTCACCACACTTGCAGCAAGCAAGCGTATAATTACATATAATCATTCAATAATTAGTAGTGAAAGATGTAAACCGAAAACTTTCCGTGAGAAGTACAATTTTATCACGATATACAAACTCCACAGATAAATACTATAATAAACATTGAAAGGAAAATATATCCCTTAGTAGTTTAGTTAACCATTGCAATTACATATTTGAATAAAGCCATTTAACGTTTAACAAGCGGACACGGTACGGTATATATTAAACACTACGTTGCAAATAAATGAAAACAGATGCGTGGATTGAATTACTAGTTCAAAAATTTCTTACATAAAAATTACTTTCCTTCATGAAGAAGAAAAATTCAAAAATTCAAATTTTCAATTACCGGATTGCGGTGCAAAGATTTAATGACAAAATTAGTGGACGATTCATTACACCAATATCATCATTCAGCAAATACAATTGCCAATTTCACTTCGTGAGGTAATACTGTACCGGTAAATAGTAATTGTGTAATGTCATTAAAAATTTTCTAACAACGAAATTATTGCCATTCGAGTACGGTATTTGTAAAGTACTGAGAAAGAACACAAAATTTTTCTTTAAATCTTGAATGCTGACGTTAAGAAATGGCATTTCGTAAACTTTCTGCGGCGATTAACAAATTCACAACAAAATATTTTCGTTACTGTATCTACAATAATTTCACTGAATTAAAATAGTGCTTTTACAGTGCTTTTACTACGTCATTGCAAACCACATCAGTCTACGGATATTAACTTGTAAAATGAAATTCAGTTCTGATGCGTGAAAACTGCAGTAACAATTAACACAAATTTAAAATTTCTTAAAAAAAGCCGTAAATAAAATAGTGTAGCGATAAATAAACCCACAATTGCTTACAGATGATTGAGTGTCCTGAGACGTACAAAAAAGTTACTGTTGAAGATCGCAACTTGCAGATTAAAATTGATTATTCCAGGAGGATTAATAAAGGGAGGAAATTTGGGTACATATAACGTGTACACCTTACGACCAAAATGGACAAAATGATGTACCCATGTGTTCAAATTTAATATATGAGCGGTAAAAAACTCCGTGAGTCAAGTCAAATTAAATAAATAACAAAAATCTACAAAAATATATCTACACTCGTAGCTAATTATTGTTGATTTTCGTTGAAAATTAGTGTACGTGACTATGCGAAATAAAAAGACGCAAAAATTAATTTTGTAATTGTGAATACACTGTTCAGACAAAATAAATCGTTTTTACAGCGTATAAAAATTAAATAATATTGATTTCTAGATTTTTGTAATTTTTAGGCTGAATGCAATTTTGCACAGTTTGCAGTGTCAATTTTGAGAAAATCTGGTACCCAAGTAACAAGTTGAATACGTCAGGTCGTGGTCAGGTCTTAATAAATACGAGAATTATGACAATAGGTACGGTAGCCGAAAAAGTACCGCACTTCAAATTTAATAATTCGTTGATAAAACGAATTAATCAATTTAAAAAAAAATTTGCGAACCAATTTGACAAATTGTTAATTTCTCAACAAATTCTTGTTCAGTGTTAATTTTTATGCCGGCATTAAAATTATTCTGTTAATTAAGGCATTACTCAAGAAGTGCCTGCGGAGAAAAATTTTCTAAAGCTGTTGCGATGCTACGCTATAAAATGTTACGTGCTGTAATCAAGAAAAGCAGAATTCATGAAAAATTAAAAAGTAGGTTCAAATTGAGAATATTTAAGTGTCACAAATTCTGTATTGGTATTTAAAGTTATACTGTATACAAAATCAAACGGTTTCAAACTGAATACTCGTCAAAATTGAGCGTTGTCAGCATGCATTTGCACAATTGGCAATATTCATATTGTACCAGAAAAGTACGAAACATCCATATGGACTTTTACGCGTAGTTTTAACATTCTATTAATTTCAATGTAAATAAAGCAATAAACATTATTATTGTCCCACCGACTAGAAAACTTGATTATCCCATTTATAATAAGTACCGAAACTAAAATGGATAATGCACTAATGTACAGCGATAATCAAAGAGCAACTGTTTTCAATCTAGTTGTCTACTTTCCCAATGCTTATTTTGATAATTTAAAACCATAACTAATTCTCGGAATAAACATCAATTGGAGTTACGACTTACGACCAGAGCAAAAAAAATTGGCACAATGGTTGGAAAGTATAGATCGCTTTGAAAATTGCACGATCTGACAATCTATTAATGTTCTCCATGCCCAATATCATCAATCAACAGCAGTAAATATAAGTCTTGTAAACTTTAGAAATATGGACTCTGTAATAAAAAAGAGTTGTAAAAAAGTGCAACAAATTTGGCATCTCGTAAGTACGGTATTTGTTCTTTACTATCAGAAATTGAATTGACAACGACGCTACTTGCAGGATTACATGAAAATTACCAATCAGTAAATTACTGAGTTCGTGATTATTGCGTTTTGTTATAAGGTAATTTTTGCAGTTGTGCAATAATTTGAACCCATTCAATTCCCCAACTTTTCATTAAACTAAAATATGTTAAAAATACTCCAAAGCAAAATACAACACTACAAATTTTGTATTCAATAAAATAAATCAGAACTTGTTCCTTAAGGTCTAAATTTTAGTACGACAGTCGGTGACATCCAGTCAACAAATTTGTTTTACAGTATCATGAGACAATTCAAAGAAATTTCAATACAGGAACGTCTAAGTGAGCGATTACAAAATCAAATTAAAATCCAGTGAAAATTAATATCAACTCAATTAGCTATGTGCGTGAAAAACAATTTTCCCCACAACGTTGAAATTATTAGCAAAGAGCAATATCGTTAGAAATTACAATTCGCCGAATTCAAGAATTCACTAAAATAATGTTATGGTAACAAGTTACTGCTAACAAAAGCACAGTATAAGTAGTATAAGTAACTACTTATACTGTGAACAAAAGTGAGAAGAAAACTTCAGCGATAAAGTGTCTGATAATGAAAAAGTATTAAAACTACACACACAAATCAAAAGGTATGACTTACGGTAACAGTTTGAAATCGTTCAGCAAACACGCTGACAATAAACCGATTTAAAAAAAAAATTGTAACCAACATCATGAATATTCAACAAAATTGACGAAAACCTCAAAAATTGAATTTGTTTGAAAAAATTCTAAATTTACTGTTTGTGCAATACCATGAGGAAGTATTAATTTCCATTTTCCACAAATATAAAAGTACCAAAGCATTCAATTTGTTGTTATGGAAGCTTATACATAAACTTAATGAAGAAAAATCACAAAAGAGACAAACCACTAATTTTTACAAGTACTGTACTGCTGAATTTGGTACGATGATTTGAATAGTTACCCAGCGAAATTGGTTTTTTAAAATGGCTTCGATTCATATCTTCCACGCTACACAATAATATGTTGCGCGTGACACGCTGAACGTTGATCATTGTTTTAATCTCGTGTTTGGTAATCGAATGTAAAAAAGGCTAAAGTTAGGCTAGGCTTAAAAATTAAAAATTATAAAACTACGTGAAGCTAAACAAAAATCCCATGCAATACATTAAGTTTAAACGGAATTATATTCACGACTTTTCCAACATTTTGGTTAAAATACTTCGGATTGATCGACTTAAAATTATTAACGTCGACTGGCAATTTTTACTTATTCTTATCGTAATGGAAGACTTATTTAATGAGTGCGAAATTTCAATTCTTAAATTCTTGTGTAAATAATTTCTCGGTTAAACCCTCGTTAATGAAGCACTAATAAAATAGAGTATCGAAAACAGAAATAAAACACTTCGCGCCGGTAAAGCGTTTCTGAAGCATTCCACGTGATGCGGTCTAAAAATGGTGTGAATTTAACCATCCTTCAAAGAACGTGCGGCAAATGTACTAATCCAATTTGAAAATAAAAATTATGCATTCTTATTACAATTTTCAAATCTCCAGTATTAAACTTTGTTTCTCGTGCAATAAAATCAACATCAGGTTTTCCATTATTAAATCAACATTATCATCAGCCGAAAATGAACAACGCAAGTGTGGTACGCTGGTATATTTTCATCGTGATCAAAACTACAACGAAAATTGTGACTAATTTTGACTATTCAAACAATATTTGACAAATTATTCATTAAAACATAACGCAAATTATTTTTCACAATGGATGGTTGAAATTTTGGACACGAGTAAAAACGGATAAAAGTACAAATTTAACGCTTGTGTAATTAAAAGGGTTTAGGATTCAAAATGCTCAAAATGTTCATCGGATAAAAGTAATTGACAATAGATAAATAATACGCAGCATGTAAGTTGTATTTGAATCTCACTGTGTTAAACTCACGGGGAGGCAATGTAAAAATATGGTTAAAAAAATTACTTCGTAGCAGCGCTTATTGCGTGTATTGCAAGATCACATTATAGGAACAGATCGTTACCAATATACGGAGTACAAAATTTGAAATAAGGCTAAGGGTAGGCTTAGTAAATAAAAATTATACTTAAAATAACTTGAAATTT
>JAQIWS010001440.1:0-11483 GCA_034696085.1 Stigmatogaster subterranea | reverse complement strand
CAGATTTTTTGTTAAAGATAATGGAAAGTTTGCGTGCACATTTATTTTCAACACCCGCTGCTCATGAAATATTCAAATCGTGGCGGTTTGTTTTGTCCCGTTTGCAATGATATTGATTAAAGAGTTTGCGTCAAGTTTTCGCTTCCAACTTTTCTTCTTTTTTTTTTTTTTTTTTTTTGAGGTTAACTTTGCTTTTTCGCAAATGCAAATTTGAAAAGTTTGTGGGGTCGTAATTTTTTTTTTATACGCGTTGCGTAAAATATGGGTTGAGTGTATAATTGACGTTATCATAATTTAATTAAAACTGCTGCGTTGCGTTAAAGGCAGAAGTTAGCCGGCTGTTGCTTGCTCGCTCGGTCGGTAGTTGGCAGGTCATTAAGACAATTACAGATTGGTGCGGTATCATCTCACGTTGTTTGATGTATGGCTCGTCTTGCGTTATGATTGATTATTGTTCTCTGCAGGTTGTCGTTAATTGACACAATAGATGGAAAGGTTTTTGGGTTTGTGTATTGTAAATCAATCAAAGGTGTACAGTATGTGTTCGGTATGTGAGTAGAGTTTTGTGATAGTTTGCTAAATTTTTTATTTTTTTGAAATCGGGGAGGAAAAGTGAGTTATCATTTGTCACGTGATGATAAATAATGGTTTGTGTGTTTGACGTGTGAAAAGTAGAGGAATAAGTATTAATTTTTAAACAGGTTATGTATACGCGAAATTACAGTGGACGACAAAAGATTTGTACAATAAAAAAATGAGTGGGAGGAGAAAATAGCAATTTGCACGATTATTACATTTTTCATTCGGTTTGTGGTGTAAAGTACTTTCCGAGCAAAAAAAAAATAAAGTAATAAATAAAAATTTGGCGGACAAAAGCATCGTGATGATGAATTTTATTTTTTACTAAAAAGTTTAGCCTTTTTTTGTTGTTGTTTTCCTTACACATTATACTGTAACGATAATATTTTTTTCTCTTTCTTTCTTTAAAGTCATCTTTTCTCGCACTGTTGTCTAAATGTAAATATTAGCATGTTTCGGAATGGAATAAATTTTTGTGGCTGGTCGCGAGGCCTGTGTAGCTATCGTTTATCGTTGGTTTTAGTCACTCGGATCCCATTTGTTTTCCTTGCACGTTACGCGTTTGGGATTCATGGGCGATAGGATGTACGGTATGAAAAAATTTTTCTCTCCGAGGAAATTAAAGACGTCGGAAGTAAATTTGCAGATTGTAAACACACGCTACTGAGAACGGAAAGCATGCAGTCGGTCGGGTTCGGGAGAAGGGAATATTGAAATAAATAATATATTTTGTTATAGTTTTATTTTTATTTTTATTTTTATTTTTATAACATTTGTCTCGGTTTTGGATTTATTTCAGGCGGTGATCAGAACAGGGCACCACCTGGATCGTACAGCACTCCAGAGAGAGGAGGCGAGCCTTACGATGGCTACAACAGCAGCGGCGGAGGGAGTAGCAGTCGCTTTGCGCCTCAGTACAGCCCTTATCAACAAGACCATTATGGTCCACCACAAGACAGATACGGACCACCAACTGAAAGGTATAGAAAGGCGTTTTGTTAGCAGCTATTGTAGTAACGTCAGTGCTGTAACGTGCGGTTGATAATCGCGGAAAGCAGATGTCTCGGTCAAAGTCATCTCGTCGGCTGTTATTTATTTTTACGGTCGGAGAGAGTTGGAGTTGAAGCGATGGTGGAAGTTGGAAATGGAATATTATCTCGCGTCAAATTAATAGTTGATGGAAATGTTTTACGTTTTATTTGAGGTTGGCGCGAATTAGCGTCAGTGAGTCTTTTGTTATGTAAGGCAGAAGGCGAGCGGGGAATGGCGGTTTACAAAAGAGTTTCATATGTAATTAATGACTTCCTCGTGTTTACTTAGTGTTAATTTATTTTGGAGCGTTGTTGTCTCTTTAATAGATAATTTTTGAACGGTGTTTGTTTTCTTGACGTTCACTTCCTGTTTACACCAGATATAGTTCGCGCTCGGAAAATTACGACGGCCGATCAGGATCTGAGGGTTCAACTGGGCCCACGTCTCGGTACAACGCACAAACGGGGCCTGGAGGGACGCCTGTTCCGCAGCAAGGCGCCGTCATGATGGTGTACGGTTTAAATCACGAGAAAATTAACGCTGACCGAATTTTCAACTTATTTTGCTTGTACGGCAACGTCGTAAGGGTGAGTTTTAAAAATTTATAAGTCTAGTTTTTACTTTTTTTTTCTTTTCTTTTTAACGTATTTATTATAGGGTCAAGAGGGCGGGGTAAAATAAAAAACTTAACGATTTGTGGTGCGTGGCTGTCTTAAATCACTTGATTAAAAATTATCAGCGCGTCGTTTTTCTATCGACGCGTTAAAATAAATTATTTATGGCCGTTGTTTATTATTTACGACACGCACGACAGTAAGTTACGTGTTTATTTTGAGGAAGGTTTACTACGACGTTATCGATTTCGAGATTTCCTTTTTTCTCCCCCTCTTTTTTTTAGTACTTTTTTATTAAAACAAAAGAAGAAAAAAAAATTTTTTTTTTTTTGCAGGGGTTGAAAAAGTTGTAAACCATTCAGCGCAATTTTAATTTACCATCACTCGCAATACGCACGCGTAAAGTGATTTGAGTCACCTAAAGTGTAACTTAATACGCACAATGTAACGTTTTTAAGAGCTAATTCTACTTCATTTACTGCAAGTTTTCTTTTTAGCGAGTGAGAGAGAGCGATGAAAAAAAAATGAAACGCCGCTTTCATTACAAGAATGAAAATTTTGGTAATTATTGGTTGAGCGTTTCAAGCTGAGAATTGAATGCCCCTAGTGGAGCTTTTAAGATAATGGGTTGTCCAATTTACAAAGGACGCGGTGATCGATTCCTGATTGGAACACTTTTTTCTCTCTCTCTCCCCGTTTCAGTAATTTGTTTGCGCTTATCATTAACACATCAAATTTGCGATCGACAGATCAATGCAGGAAGTTGGCAGTAAAAATATAAGTTTAAAACTTTTTTTTTTGATTGGCTGGTTGACTCCAAATTGTGATAGCAATTTGACTTTTGCGCAAATAACAATTACCGTGCACACCATCGTGCGTTCTGTTCATTACCCTATTGGGATTTTTTCTTCTTTTGGTAATCCGGCAAACTTGTAATTAGCAATGCAAGTTATCATTACCCACAACTGTCTCGTGCAAAGCGAATGTGAGTAATTACTAAGTTGGTGTAATGGTGTTATTTCGTCGGTCTTAAACGTCGGTGAGATTAAGAATTTAGATTAGTCGTGGAAGCGTTTGACGCGATCGGTGAATAGTTTATGTTTTTAGATTGAATAAAAGCGGGGGAAAGGGGAAGAGGAAACGGTGTAATAAATGTTACATTTTTCCGTTCTTTATCTGCGTTTTCAATTTTTTAAAAGTTTTTTTTTGTGTGTGTGTGTGTGATGGAAACGTTGAGCGAAATCGGGAAAAGGTTAAAAATTAATTTATGTATTAGGAGATAAAAGGCGAATGGATGATAAAAAGTGGAAAGCTGTAAAAATGTGTAAAAATGGATAACAAAATTGCTAGTGTCGTATGTTATTCGGCAACCACAGGCCATTCAGTGTCTGTCACGGTGTTATTAGAATGGCTGCGCTGGCATAAGTTTTAATCGACTTCAATATATTACTCGCAGCTGTTACATGCAAATGTTTCTCCCAGACTCAAAGGTGGCACGGAGTGTGAAATGACAGTCGAAGCAAGTACTCAGTCTGCGTTCTCGCAATAATCTTTTGCTCTTGTTCTTGGGTTTTAATGGCCATCTAGAAGAGTGGAATTTTGTTTGACAGGAAGTTTGCCGTAACATTTTTGTAGGCGTCGTCAAATTTTGTCGTCGCTGTTTGAGTACTGGTTGTGTTTAATGATAATCTTTTAAAGCACGCTGAAATGGTTCGCGTTGTAAGATGGGTTTTCTTAAGCAGAAGGGAAATTATTTTTGTCGCTCACCTTGTTTTAGAGATTAAAAGAATAAAGGTAAAGCGAACGCAAATGTTGTGGTTGTAATGCGAAATTATTGTAATTCGCCCTCTCTTTTCGCCTTTCATTTTGTTGACATTTCGAATGATTTATGCGTTGATTGCAGATGTGGCCCCTTAACTCCTTCTGACACACTTCACCGCCGCTTTACTTGCGCGTTAGATTAATGGCAGTCGATTTTTTTTTTTTAATTTTTAAATTTTTATTTTTATTTTCTTTAAATCCAAGTAGCTATTAATGCATCAAATTAAAGCGTTTTCGGTGTAATAACGCAGCTTCGCTATAACCTTGGCTTTTGTGAAGTTACCGCAACTCCGCATAACCCAAACTGAGTTTAGGGGCTTTTACGCGCGTCTGTTTATAACTGATGAGTAGTTTAATCCCGGTCGAAGGTTGTGTACAACGTTCGTTAATAATTAAATTTGGTAATAAAAGTGGAAGGTTTGCCCCGTATTTCTCATCGTTTACTTCCTGGTCCGTCCTTGGGAAAGTTTTTGCGTATAAAAAATAACAAATAAAAAAGCGAGCGTCTAGCGCCAATGTTTAGATTAATGGCGCTTCGCCATTGCTGACATGAACACGACCGTCCAAAACTGTGTGCCGTGAAAAATTTGAAAAATTGTCTGCCATTAGACGCAGGAAAGCGTAAATTTTAATTTTTCACTCAACTTCCGTAGTATAATACTTTATGGAAATAGTAGATTGACCTTTTCTAATATATCGTTACGTAAAAAATGGACAGAAAAGTTGAACAATTTTTTGTTATTTATTGTGTTTTCGTTTGGGTTACTGGGTGAGATTTATTTATTTATTTATTTATTTCCCCCCCTTTTTTTTTTTTTTTTTTTTGTGTGTGTGTGTGTGGGTAGACGACTTTTTTTGTACGTAGAAAAAGTATTCCGAGTTTGACTATACGTTTTCCATTTAGGTGAAGTTTCTGAAGAGTAAAGAAGGCTGTGCAATGGTTCAAATGGGAGACGGTGCTGCTGTGGAAAGAGCTATTCAGAATCTGAACAACAGTGTCTTCTTTGGAACCAAAATGCAGTTAGGGTAAGTGGTGAACTTGGCACTTTTAACATTTGAAATAATATAACGAATTTTCCTCTCCACATTCCCTCCACTTTCTTCAATAATAAAAATAAAGATAATAAAAAGAAGAGAAGAGTAGTGGAATGAGGAAATGGGTTGGGTTGGGATATGAGTATGAGCGTCGAGTTGAATTTATTTTTGTCGTCGGTTCAAGTGGGGGATATTAATTGAAGATGTGGTGGATAAGGAGGTACAAAAGAACAAGGCAGTTTAGTTAGGTTTGGAATGTAACCTTGCCCGCGTTATTGATTATTTTTGCGTTGTCAAAAGAGCATAGAGCTTGGCCCCTTTTATCTTCATTGAGGAAGCATTTTGTATGCAAAAATTCAGTAGCAGGCAAGGCTGTTGCGCGTGCATTATTATCTCGACCGCTTTTGTATTTGTGTCCGACAGTAATTTTAAGTGGTGGTAAAATGTCGTCAATAACAAAAGAAAGGAGCGCGTGGTAATTGCCACCAACAACATTTCCCTACCACATGATACCCTTGGTAACGATGCTTTGTGCAAGATTGTTTCTCATTTATTGTATAGAAAAGCGCCCACTGCAGAGCAGTTTCACCCTTCTAATCAAGTTTCTTGTTTTCACCAAATCTCCAGACGTGAATATTGGCAGTCAGTAAATGGAGCACCATTTTCCCTCTCGTGTTGGCTTTTTTTCTCCCTCTTTTCCTCCATTCGTGTTCTTTTTCCTTTTCTCTCTCCCGCTTTCTCTTTCTTTCCGCTTTCTCTCTCTCTTTCTCGTGTGTGCGGACTGTAAAGGGAACCGAAGGAAAAGTAGAAAGTGGGAAGTTTGTGGAAAAACTCATGACACACTCGGGTGAAGTAGTGTTTTCCGTTTGATGAGTTGCCGATGGTGACCGCAGGGAGTGATTTGTTAGGTGCTGTAGAAACCCAGACTAAGTTGTGGCCACGATTGGATCAATGGTGTCGAGTTTCTTTGATTTTAGGCAGATAGACGTTCAGGTTCAGCGTGTCTCGCCTGGGTGTATGTCGCGTGTGTTCTGAATGTGCCAGATCTGTCTCGGGAGAGGGGAAAATAGGAGTCGTAGGTGAAGGGAGCTTATTGTCATTCGTAATTGGTACCATGGAGAACATCAATGTGATTTATTATTAATCGTGTCATTATTTTTCCTGTTTTTTCACCGGGAACGAGAAAAATTTGCAAGGGGCGTGATGAAAGAAAGTGGAAATGAAAAAGCTGTCAAAATCCTATCGTTTATTCGGTGATTTCTTTAGAAATTTTTAACATCCATCTTTTTTATTTTTTTGAAGTTTTGTCTACAAAGTTTGCATACAGTACTCAATTTCCGCACATGTCACCGAAAATACCGATTACATCACAATTTCGTTCGTTTTTAAAATTTTAAGCAGTTTGCTTGACTCTCGAGAAGAAGCAGGAAAAAAAATTTTTTTTTCTTGTTTGAAATTTTTTCCTATACTCCCTTCCGTGGTTGTGGTGGCATAAAATGTGCTGTCTAATGTTTCTTGTTGAGATGCAGTTTGGTTCTTGCCAGGAAAATTGCAGATAAGCAGTTTGCGAAGTTAGTATTATATTTTTCGCCATGACATGAGCTGGAGAACCACACTTTTCGGTTGCATAAATTTGCTGCGTGTTGCGTTGAATGCACCTGCGATGCAGCTGCGTTTTCACTTTCTCAACTCAATTGAAATGGGGGTGGAGTCGCGTGCACGTGATGAAGCCATGCAAATTACTTCGGACTCGGCGGCACAAATGGAAAGTGAAGAGGGTCCTCAGTTATATACGTTACAATTACCGCTTGGTATTTAATCTTGCGAGTTAGTTTACGTTGATGTTAAGACTCGGCGTATTCTTTATTGTTTGCATTAATTATGCCGGTGTTCTTCCGTTTTTAAAGATAGTGTATTCTCGAGCGACACGCGGTACGCGAGATTACAAGCAAAATATTTGTGTAAAGTTGTTTACTGTTTTTGAAGGAGCAATGTTGTTGAGATTGATCCAAGGTATGTAATATTAAAAAAGAAACTTTCCTCCCCCTTTTTTTTGTAATATTGTATTGTGGATCCCTTGACAATTGTTTGTTCTTACGTTATTTAACTTTTGTTTTTATATTTGGTACGAAAGAAATGAAAAAATTATTAAGAGAGAAGCAAATTATACAGTTCGGAAAAGAAAAGAATAAAAATGAATATGGTTTTGAAACAGAAGTTTCGGCAGTTGTACCCCATGTGGCGGCAAAGTAAATTTGATATATTGAATCCTGAAGTGAACAGGAAAGGGCGGAGAATTGGATCAAGAGTGGCGTCATTCTCGGTGGAATTTTCCCTTGACAATTGCTCCGAGAAGCATTTGCGTGGCTAATGTTATTTTTGATGGAAACTAGGCGCGAAGGTTGCTTGTTCACTGTCTCTCACTCACTCGCTCTCGCTTTTGCTCGGTCGATGTCTTTCCCCGTCGTCGTCGTCGTTCTTGCCGAGTTTAACTTCACTTGGCCTTTTCTATATTCGCGATTGGTTAATCTTGCCGAAATTGAATTATTTATTCCGGAGTGATACGGTCTCCATGTTGGCAAAAATTAGTCGAGTTGCCAAGGAAGAGAAAGAGTGAGTGTGGGTTGCTGGCTCGAACGACCTAAGCTGCAATTGAGTAGCGAGCAAACAGGATATCTGTTTCTAGGCGTGTATGTTTTTCGATTTCTGCCTTAGCGCAAATGGAAATGAATTTGCAATTTCTTCATTTTTTTTTCATTTTTTTTTTTCTATTTTTGTTACTCAAGGTTTTTTTTTTTTTTTTTTTTTTTTAAAGCTTAAACGCGGCATTTCTTGTTAAGATCGATAATGAAGGGAAAGTGAATAAAAACGTTGAGCGTGCTTCTCACATGACTTGTTCAATTTTATTGACTTTTTATTAGACGTATTTTTTTTTTTTCTTTCTTCTTCTTCTTTTCTGTCTGTGCAAGTTTTCTTAGAAAGTAGCAGTTTTTTTTTTTACTCCACCCCAAAAAAAAAAAATTGCAATTTGACAAAAAATTTGAAATTTTAGTTTTGCAGCGAGCTGTAGTATTTTGTGCAATGTGGTTCGGCTTTGACATGAAAAGTAGATGGTTTCTGTTTAAATTTAAAACGTTTGACAAATTTTGTAAATTGAACGCGAGTTTGGAAATGTCAAAAAACGTTCGTTCGATCTTCATTTGAAACCAATTTGGATATGTAACCTTTAAAGAGAAAATACGTTTGAAATTTGCTGTGTGTTTCACCCCTCTTCGTTTAAATTGAATTTGGCGTTAGCATTTTAAAAAGGGTGCAGTATAATTATCTAAATTTGAATTTCACGATGTAAAAAAAAAAAGAATAAAAAAAGAAAAAGGTGAAACGCATTTGCGGGTTTTCGCCGAAAATGCGCAAAGCACTTTATTATCTGTAGAACACACACGCAATTTACTTTTCAATAATTCGCCGTATATAAAATTTTGCTTCGTGCTTCGGAAACGAGATGAATTAATGCGGAAAGCGTTACAGTCGTCGGAGGGACGGCGAAGGAGAGAATGAAAGGGAAAAAAAGAGATTTTAATTTGCCCCTGACTTAATGTACCTGGCTTGTGTCCTTAGCTAATGAGTTAATTATCCTCTTCCTAATGAAGCGGCTTAGAGTCAACGTGGTGCGCAGCCATTGAATAAACCATTGAAAGGAGATGTTTGGACTCAAAGGAGTGAGAGTTAAGAGTGAAACGAGTTGAGCAAAATTGATCGATCTTCGGTCATTCGCACGTTTCTTTTCACACCCTAGTCGAAAACGGCGGGAATAGATTTACATGACGTTAGCTTAATCCCATTCTACAATGTTAGCTCAGATTAAATTGAGGACATTGGATACTGTTCGGTCATTAATTGCTATTAGAGCCAGGTCATTAAGCGAGTTTATTCGCTTTTGTTATGCCGAAGAGCAGACGTTGCACGGTAGCGTGCGAGGATTCAGTGACGTGGAGCAGTGACCCTTTTCTAACCACCTTTTCCGATATTCCATTTTATTTTATGTGAGGTGTGAAGGTCACGCAAGTGGACATCATGTCCAGCTGCTAAAAGCTTCCCGCTAGTACCCAGCCAAAATTTAAAGCCTTTGCGTGTGTGGCTCTCGACAAAGCTTTTATCAAATTGAACTTCCATCAGTGCAGAGCAAGTGGAGCTTTGGTGGTTCATAAAACTCCAATTTGCCTCTCATCATGGTACTGCGTTGCTCTATGCGTATGATTTCTCCCCAGTCAGCCATATCGTAGCCTCTTTTGTTCAACTGTTTCTCTCTTTCGCTCGCTTTTCCCCCCCTTTTTTTCCCCCTCCCTCACTTTGCAGCTTGTATGGTTTGTGAACAGATTGCACCCGATTCGTTTTCATTGTGTGCTTAATAATTAATCACATACACACAATTTTAAAAGAGAAAGCGCAGCGAAAGCAGAGGCGGATTATATTTCGCGTTTGCTCCGTGCAGGTTCACAGGGGTGCATTTCTTCTTAAAATTAATTGAAAATCCATGTACACCGAAATGTTTCTAGAATGACAAGTGCTCCGAGCTATCGTCATTTCGTCAGCTTCCTAACTCCAGTTTGTATTTAGTTTCGCTTGATAGTGCGAGGGCATTCTCATTTATAATTCATCGTCTTCCTTTTTGAAATTAGTTAGTTTGAAAAGTTTTGCGCATAATATAATTGATAAGTCAGATGAGATGAACGCCGCCTGCGTTTGACAGGTGGTCCTTGCCGCCTTTTTATTTCATTTTTAACGTTTTGAAATTGGCGGAGAGGGAGAATGGAAAATTGATGGAAAGTATTTGTCGTCTCTTTTCGGCATCGGGGATTGATTTTATTCATAATTTATTTTATTTTTCATGAATTAAACATTTTTTTTGTGTTAAACAATTGAGATTTATGTTAATAAGAGGGTTGGATATCGTAATTCGCACTGCGGTGACGTGAACTTATACAGTTGTTAAAAAGTTTTTTAAGCGACCGGGAGAAGGAAGAAAAAAAATTTTTTTTTCTCATCGCGGAGAATTCCATTCGTGAATTGGTTGCTAGCTTTAAGTGTCTTAAAATTTCCCGACAAGCAGTTTTATGAGCTCCCATTACAGAAGAACTCCATTTTGGTAGCAGAGTGGAAAAGTTTGATTGTGATCCATTTTTTATGCGTACAAGCATAGCAATCATTGATTCATTTATTCCGTCTTTTCTCCTCTTTTCCGACGTCCATTAAGGAGGCTGGGTCGTCTCTTCTCTCTTTTCTTCCTTCGAGACACTATTTTGTCCAAATGTATAGCTAGAAATTGAAGGAGAGTGATTTCGGAGTGGAGATGAAGTGAGATTGAAAATAGTTCTTTGTCACTTTGGTTATTGACGATGAATTGGTTATTTAAAATTTACCTTCCTTCTTTTTCTCCCCCTCCTCTTTATACTTTGTAATAAATGTGGCAACTCGCGACGTGATTTTTGGTCGTGTATTCACGCGACGTTTTTTATTTATTACCCCTTCCCCCTTTTTAAAAAATTTTTTTACGAGTAAAATTTTTTTTTAAATATTATTTTAGCGGCGAGGACACGTGTTTCTATTAGCGAGGGTGTGCGACAGTAATATATCTGCGGATGATGACATGTTTTATTCAAGTTGGCTAAAGTGGTGTAATGCGATTAACGCGCTGTAATTTTTATTTTTATTGCCGTTTTGTCAGTAGCATGGATTGTATGAGCACATTTATTTCTATTTGATGGCTACACTGCTGTGTATGTGCGCGAACAGCCCACATTTAAGAATGTCGATATATTTTCATTGACGTGCAGCATTGCGGAATCTTCTTTAACAGAAATGAAGGAGGGGAAAAAAAGTTAACTAGGCTGACTGCCAAGGGAAATAAAAATAATAAGTTTGAAGAAGAAAAAAATGAGAAAAAAAGATTAAAGAAGAAAAAGAAGGAGAATAAAGAAAAAAAACTTACGAAGCTTTGAAGATTTATAACCGTCTGTTTCGTGAAAATTTTGCTAGCGTGTCTGATGTGGTCTTAGAGCTCACGGTTGGCTGACCATTAGCAAACAAGGCATGATGGAAATGATTCTTTAGAGTTTTATTCATGATCTTGATTTTTTTTTGTTTTTTTTTATTTTTAATCCGTTTATTTTTTCTTTTTTGGTTCTCATTTTCTTCGCTTCTGTTATGCAGGTACTCGAAACAGGCATTCCTGAATGATGTTCAGCAGCCGTTCGAACTTCCTGACGGTAGCCCGTCTTTCAAGGATTTTATGGGTAACCGGAACAATCGTTTCACCAATCCCGAGGCTGCAAGCAAGAACCGAATCCAGCCGCCGTCAAAGGTGCTCCACTTCTTCAACACTCCTTCCGGTATCTCAGAAGA
>JAQIWS010001439.1:0-11487 GCA_034696085.1 Stigmatogaster subterranea | reverse complement strand
AACGAATGTCAACGCAAATTGACGTAATTGAAAATGTTGTTTTGTTGTTTATGACGTGAAACGTGAGTTCGCGTTTGCACAATGTTTGACGTTATTGATGTAAATAGACAATACAATGCGAGGAATGTTAAGCCTCGAATTTGTGTGAATGGAGTGAAACGTTAATTATATAAATATCGTGGATTAAATTGAAATTGAAGTAAGTATGTCAGATTAATGAATGGTGTGGATAAATTCCGAATGACGTGGGTTTTAAATTATTTTACATATTTGAATTTAACAGGATATTTCGGTGTTTAGACGTGATTTTTGGTTATTTGATTTGACGGCAAGATCTATAAATTTTATATACATCGTAATGATGGATGCCGAGCACATGGAAAAAGAGCAGCGGAATAAAATAATGAACGGGTTGAATAATTTACGGAAAAATAAAGCTATGACTGATGTGAATTTAAAGGCTAAAGACGGAACCATTGACGCTCATAAGTTGATATTGAGCGTAAGTTCGCCGTATTTTAATTCGTTGTTCAATACTGGATCTAAAGAAGCTGTGAATGAAGTTGACGTGGAGGGGATTAAAGTGAATGTGTTGGAGACGATTCTTGATTATATTTATACTGGGTTTTTGCCCGAAGATTTGCAGAATGATATTGGAAAAGTTCAGGAGTTGATTGTGGCGTCGGATTTCTTGCAGATGCAAGAACTTCAGGATTATTGCTGGGAGATTTTATTGCAGAATTTGAAAGTTGATAATTATATGGAACCGTTGATTTTTGCGGAGAATTACGCGAACGAGGATGCGTTGAATGAGATTTATAAATATATAAAAGAGAATTTTGATGAAATTAATGATGATGGTCAACTGGTAGAGTTGAGCCCGAAGCAGATGCAGGAATTGATGTCGTTGGTGAAAGATGACCAACCGAGTCGGAAATTATTGGAAACGATTTTGAAATGGGCGAAACATGATCCTGAAACGCGGAAGCCCGAGTTGAACGCGCTTTTCCAAGTCGTCAATTTTGACGAATTGCCGGATGAAGTGATTCGTGATTTATCAACCAACGAACCTTTGCTCAAAGATTCGGTTTTGTTTCTCCAAAAACTTTTGTCGATTGCCACATCGAGATTAATGACAAAGACGTCTGAAATTCCCTCTCCAAGTTCGGTGTCATCTCACGGCTCGAGATACGAAGTCAAATGTAAATCAACTGCGTCGCCATCCAAAAATGCAAGTACAGTAGAAGGGACATCATGTAAATCGTCTAGGACTAAAACCTGTGATGATCCAATGAGAGAATCATCTAGAACTGGAAGTACAATTCTGTCAGAAACTTCGTCGTCGAAGCCTGGAAGTACAATTCTGTCAGAAACTTCGTCGTCGAAGCCTTCAGTTACCAAATCTCCAATGGGAATTAGTCACAGAACTCAAAGTCCGTCACCAGTTGAGGATTTATCCAGGATGTGTTCACCATCAAAATTATCACCACCCAGAAGTCCGAAAAACGCAGTTGCTTTAAGTCCCAGTCCGTCCACCGTCACGGAAACTGCAGAATACGATTCAGCCCCAAACGTCGTTTACCACAAGCTCCACTTCTTTAGATATTCTGAAGAATGTCCGCAAAAAGTGAAAATCCAGTCTTACATGCCTTGTAATCGATCTTGGTTTCCAGAAGCCACGCTACCTGACATAATCTCACCTGATTTCATTGTGTGCAGCGTTGGATGTTGTCTCTATTTTCTCAGTTCTTATTACCAATGCGTGATATTGTATTATCCAACTAACGGACGATTTAAACAACTTACAACCTCGTGTCCAATTGGAAACTGCGTTCGAGTCGTCGAACATCGAAACAAGATTTATATATGGAGCGAAGAATGCTTTATCCGGTTTAATCCCGGTTTAAAAAAATGGGAATCTTTAGCGCCTTATCACGGCGATTTTACGAATTGCTTTTTCATCAGTACCTCGAGTGCGTTGTTTATTCGAAACTGCGCAGAAAAAGCTTTGTATTGCTACAATACCTTCGCTAATCAGTGGTATATGAAGACTGTACATCAGAATATAAACTGTAACGCATCTTGTGCCGCTTATGAAGAAAAGTTGTATTTTTGTAATGTCGAAAACATTCAGATTTATGATCCAGCTGCTAATAAATGGGAGTGGTTGAAGTTGCCTGAAGAAATGTCAGAAATGGGGAGTAATTGGAGTCATTTGAGCGTTAGTCAAGAATGGCCGTTTTTGTTGTTTCAAGACGGAAAGGAAAATTTGTGGCAGTTTACGCCGTTCACTAAAGTTTTGGAGAAGTTCGCTGATCCGTACGATCGTGATATTAGCGATTGGAACAGATGTGTGTTGACCGTCGAAGTGTGTAAATCGAACGAGCATGTTTGATATTATTTTTTAATTAAAGAAAAGCAATTTTAATTTGTAATAACTAAAGACTAATTATTTATTTAAAATTCGTACAGTAAACACGAAATTCTTGGAAAACTTTGCGAGATTAAAACTTAACTGCGAACTTGCGGGTTGTGGACTTTCGGTTTTAAAAATTCAAGTATTACTAATTTAACGTTTAGGGTTGTTTTCGGATAAATAAATCTAAATGTATGTTAATTGATACCATCAAACCGCACAGATATCGTCTCGCCAAACATAAATTGACCAAACGTAAATTTACTCATCAGACCTTAAAATGACATCTGGTGATTACTCGCTGGAGAAACGACATCTGCGTGAGTTTACGTACTAAGTCTTTAAAACCTCGTCTTAATACGTACTCAGAAATAAATTATAGATATTTTTCCTCAAGCGACTTATTTTTTAAAACCAAAATTTTATTTGAAAATAACAACAAAAACTATGTCTTCACTTCTTTAAGGCGTGACGATATTGACGACGTTTGAGTAGCTTTTCCCTTCACCTTTAAGTACTAATAAATTTTATCCTTTGTGAGTATTGGACGACTTTTTGGATCCTTCTCCTGTCGCCGATTGACTCGTGTTTTGGGCCGAATTGCTGCTTCTATAAAGTTGATGCTTTTATTGTATTTTACGAGCACGTTGAGACGTTTACGCACTGCGACTGCGCTACGCTCGATGTCACGCTCACTCTTTGATGTGTTTCTTTTGTGGTCGAAGCTTTAATGAGGATTATTACTAACCCATAAACCTCAAAATTAAAGCTCAATTTAATCAGAACTCCACTCGGTTTTTTTATTTATTCACGTCACGTTTTTACATTATTATTTTCTCACGTGGGAATAAAATAAAAATTGATAAATTTTTCCTGAGATATTTTTCTTGTTTTCAATCGACAAAGAAATTTATTTAAAAGTGTCTGCTGTCTTTTTTTAATCCACCGAATCGTTCGTAAATGGCAATTCTTCGTCTTTGTCATTATCCACTGATGCAACGTCCAATTCACGCTCACTCGTCGAAGAACAACATTCAGCAATAGATGCACTCGAACCACCACCAAGTGTTCTCGTGTCGACACCGATATGTCGTTGAATCACAGTTTGCGTTGCAGATCTACTTTTGCAGGCGTCTTGCATGGCGTCGATCGTTATCACCAATCGATCGAAACCTAATCTCTCATTTTTCTCTTTTAGTGATTCTAACTGCGCACAAATTGCATCCAGCTCGTCCTAACAAGGTAATCAGCACGCAAATTACGCGATAAAAATTAATGAATTGATCATCTTACCTGGGCATCAGCTTCAGTCAAAATGACGGTTATAGGCTCTGACGGCGCACTTACCGATGGGGAAGACAAGACCCGTTGAGTTGAATTGAGCGATTTGGGTCGAATAAGAAATTTAGCTGTCAGTGGTTTGGTGACATAAGTGGTACTACTGCCTTCATCATCTTTGCCTCGACCTTTAAGCGCTAAGTACGCCTGAAAGATGGAGAAGGGTAGTTGAAAAATCTGAAGTCTGTTGTTATTGATGTTGATGTTTTACTTTGCTTCCGAAGATAAGACAAAGAAGAAGAGTTGTTGTAAGTTGACTATGACAGAAGAATATTATGTACAGAAGGTCTGGGTTAGCGGGAGATTGAAGAAATAACCTAAGAAATGACATTGAGAGTTTTTTTTGGGTTTTAGTTTGTCGTAAGTTCAAAATCAAGAACTTACATGGAGACGTTGAGAAACGAGGAAAGAAGAAACTCGTTGTAGATTGATAAACTAATAAATTTACTTTCGTTGAACTCTGATGGCGCTTTCCTCACCACAATGCACAGGCGAATGCCCCACACGAGAAACAACATCTCGACTTAAAAATTGGTTGTTTTCCATTTAAATCGTTGTATATTATTAAGATGTGTGAAATCGGTCTTACCCACGGTGAAACTATGGTCCCACCAGTCAGTGGAGCACAAGAAAGCTTTGAGATCCTCAGTTGTGCGTCCTACTATGACATGTGGTGTGTTCACCACCGTGCGAATGCAGAGGAAAATGACGATAGTACCAACTAAGAAACAGAGACCTTTGATCAAATCCAAATCGGTGATTTTGATAGCTTTTGCTGAACGGACACGGAAGATCAATGATATTCTATTTATTATTCAAAAAAAGTGAAAAATTTATAACTTGAGTGAAGTTCGCTTTTTTTCGTCAATATTTTATTTTTACCTCCACGTTTTGAGCAAAAGTGCACCGTACGATAAAATGAACCCGATCTCCCTCAACCACACCCGAGCTGTGCAGGTGACGGTCGTAGGCGGGAAATACATTACGATAATCTAATATCGATTAATTCACCGTAGAAATAAATCAAACGACAAAAAGTGAAGTTGAAAAATAACTCACGGTTGAATACAAAAGAATCGCACCGACGATAATGACTCGGAGTAGTAGTGGACTGGCAGCTTTCACCACCTGAATGATTTATCTGATGGTTAATTACTCGTATTAATTGATCGATTTTTGAAATCGATTACCTTGACCTCGCCGTATTTACAGGTGAAAATTGCGATGATTGGCAGAGCGCCCATCACCAATGAATTCAAGGCCAAAATGGATGAACGCAATGCCCAGTTAAGACTCGCGACGCAAGGTCGATCGTCAGTGCAAGTGTCGCATCCGTCCGCGCACGCGTAGCATTGGAATTCGCCTTCGTCATCGTACGATTTATCTTGGTTCTACGGGGTAATTGATTAGTAAATATAATTAAAAAAAGGTCGTTGAGCTTTCTGGTTTAAGACATTTAATTCCATTAACTTGAAGATATTTTTCGTATTCTTCCTCCAATTGCATTCCGCTGAAGAAACGGTTCGGATGAAAGAAGCCGTCGCGGCAAACGCATTTGTAGGATCCTCGACGAAAACCTAACCCGGGAAGAGCGACGCACTGCAGTGATAACGTGAAAATCGGTGAAGATAAATCGTGAAAAGGAATTGGAAAAAAGAATTGAAAGTCTTACTCGAGTTGTGCGTGACTTGCACTTGTCGGTGTACGCAAAGACGTTGAGCTCCGCTGCGTTAGCTCCCGGAGGACACTGGTCGATGTCAACGCGTCGCAGATCAATATCAATTCCACTTGTACCTCTACCTCACCGGAATGGTGCAGATTAATTGTTTGTTCGTGCCCCTCGTTACAATAATCTCCGCTTACTTGAACACAAACGACCCGTTGACGTAACCGAAAAAAGGAACCGTGTAAGTCATCATCCAGATACTGCCGCCACCGCAATCGAAGTACGGTTTTGTCCACCATCCGTCTTCGTAGTTCACGGTGAGGATTTCTTCTTCTTGCGCGGGGGAATGACTGGATTCGTTGCTGCGGAAGTAATTTAAACCTACACACCAAATGTCACCTCGATTACCTTGGCTACACTCACCCGTCTTCAACGCTTTCGGCAGATGAGCAATCACCCGCTGAGCCGACGTTCGAGCGCGGTAGAACCACTCAGATGTATTAGCTAAATATTTGTATTCAATTGACAAGTCTTTGGCAATGACTGTGCCATCTGGGTGTCTGTACGCGAAGGGACAGAAAAGACCTTCTGTAAATGCACCCGAATCGTAACAGTTACCAGCTGCGAAGATGTCTTCATCTAAGTCAATCATGGAACGCACGCCGGCGTAGAGAATATACTCGGTATTCCTGAGCGCCTCGGGCGCGTATCTCCAGAGACGCGTTAAGAAGTTTGCGCGATTTACTGCTACTTCAGCTTCTAGTCTGAATTTCTCTTGGGTGTACGTAGCAACCACTCCGTCTGCTAAAATTAAGTCGGTGCCTGCTGTGCAGTTCTCACCCAGCACATGTTGCATTTCGACCATTCGTAAAAACTTGGAGACGAGATCGTTGCGATTGTGGCCGGCACTTTCCTCATCTTCCTCGGATGGTACGGCAATCGCGGGCGAAGGTGA
Organism: Stigmatogaster subterranea; assembly: GCA_034696085.1. Lineage (NCBI taxonomy): Eukaryota > Metazoa > Arthropoda > Chilopoda > Geophilomorpha > Himantariidae > Stigmatogaster > Stigmatogaster subterranea. The sequence goes on along the minus strand of JAQIWS010001439.1, from coordinate 5,112 downwards.
GGCGGGGGTCGCTGTGGAAGGTGCGTTCCACGGCGGTTTGAGACGGACGCGTTCCCTGGCGTGCGCGAATCTCGAACGCTGGTGTCGAATATGAGCTCGCGGAATTCGACGCGTTCTTTCACGTGTAATCCCGTCGTTGTCGCCGGTGTACAAAAATGCAGTCGCGATGACGACGGTGAATATGAAGAGCAGAGCCCGTTGCGCGAGGGTCCGCATCGGAGGTGCACACCGGCGAGTGACGGAAGGAGCGTTTCTCTGTAGCGAAAATATCGATCTAGATGGTTGACGTCATTACGTCGAGTTTTAAAGAGAAGCGTTGAGTGCTGATACGCGCTCGACGGCGGGAAAAGAAGGAGTCGTTGCGATAAACTGACGTTTATTTATTTGGACGTTTATAGTTTTGTTATGGTCTCAGTGAGTAAACGTTTTACATTTACAACGATTTACAACATTTTTTTTTTAACAACATCAAATTCAACAATAATATATATGTATATATATATTTATAATATAATAAAATTATCTCGTATTATACTGTAGACAGTGATAAAAAACAATAAAATGCACGATTAAATTCAAATTGGACAGTTTTCTCAATTTTTGTTAACCCAGCCACCGAAAGTTTTCAGTGACTCTAGCTGCCTCGTATCAACAAATTTCTAATTTCACCCTCCCCCATTATGCCTTAACAACTTTATTCACTGATTACACGGTTATTTTAACGGCTTTCTTGTTTACACAACGACAATATTGACTCTACAATAAATTTTTTTAATCTCGCGTTAGTTGGTTTTCTTATTAAAGAACACACACACATCAAAACATCGAGTGAAAGACAAGAAATGTCGATTTTTTTTTGTGTGGATGGAAAGATCGAGATAAAAAAACAATCTCTATATGTTTATATTTAATAGCTGTCTTTTAAATTTTCTCAGAATCATTAATTGGGAAGGTTAGTTAATTGGAGCTGATTATCTCCTGGATTTAAATTTTTTGTTACGCTGTTGTTGTTATTAAGGAAGATGTCTCGTTTCGAAGAAAAATAACGAGATGGAAGGGGGGAAACAGACAGCGGTTACTTTTTTTCTGAATTGGCTTGTTCTTCGTCTTGCGCGTGCTTAGCCAACGCCAAAAGGATCATCGTTAACTCTTTCTTGTTGATTTTGCCATCTCGATTGAAATCGCATCCGCGCATTATAGTGTCGTGGAAATCCTGTAAATCCTCAGCGTCATAGTCCTGCGAAATAAAAAATGTGTAGTCTGATTTAAATTTATAATATTTATTGGATTTAAGAGGCATCGAGGTGACGAAATGTGATTTTACCTTCTTTACCAATTCCAGAAGATCCTTGAGGAATCCAGTGAGCTCTTCGTTTTCGATGGTGCCGTTCTTATCCTTGTGTAATATTAACAAGATTTCAATATTTTATGAAATATTTCACGAATGTATCTCAATATTCTTCAACACACCCTGTCGTAAAGAGCGAACACTCTTTCGATATCGTTCTTCGTCAGCTTGCTGGCTCCCTGTAAAAATACGCAACCCGGACGCGTTACGGAAAGAAAACGGCATTTAATCAATTCCCAACCTCAAATGAACCATTTTCCTTGTTCACCTTAAATTTTTCAACATTTATAAATTGAAATTTATGTTGAATCTATCTTATTTTCCGATCTATCTCATAAAAAATACATAAATAAAACACAACTCTTACATTTTTAAAACCTTTAAAGTATAAATTTATATCAAATCTGACATATTTTCCCATAAAATTCCATTTTCAGGTGAGAACAGATTGTGCTTTAATATTTAATCAAGGCGCGCGAGTCATAAGCGAATCTAATTAGGAGGAGAAAAATATCTACGGATGCACATTCATGCACGTCGTCTACTTAAGGTAAACAAACACTATAACTAGAAAAACTACCTTGAAAATGGACCTACAAAGGAAGTTCTCCCGGACAGGTAGAAGTCTGAAACGAGGCAAGTGTTATACACGAAGCAAGTGGGAGAAGAAAAATCAACTTAGAAGAATTTTAATGGTAATTAGTACAATGTAAAGAATTCTGCATGCCCTTGATGTGATGAATATAATTAGTTTTGAGATACAGTAGAGTGAGTGAAGTGTTTGTCGGAGTCTACTTTAATGATAACGATAAGCGCAGTGTGCGCTCTTTTCTGTGTTTCAGAATTCATGCGGTTATGCGCGTGCTCGAGTGTTTGCGTTTTCTGCAAATGTGTACAAGTAAACATGATGGATGTCGACATCGTGTGTCGTTGGTAAAAGAAGGTTGGTAATTAGTATTTTTTGTCTTTTGGGAGAAATTTTTATGTTGTTGCTTACTTGGCCATTTCGCTCAGTTGCAGTTTTCCATCTTTGTTCGCGTCGAAAATCCGCAACTGAAGATACAGAAAATAAGAGTTACGTCGAAAAATAATTTCCGGAGGATTATTTGGATACCAAGCTGTCGGTGTATTCGATTAGTTTGTCATTGGACACTTCAGCGTCTCTTTTTGCTTCCTTGAGGAGGTCCGCAAGAAAATTCTGCGCAGGATAAACGTTAATGAAAAAATTAAATCACGTGGTAAAACATTTTTAATGAAGTTTTAATGCAATTTGTACACTAAAATTTTCTTTATTGCATTAAACCAACATCAAAAATGGCGAGAAACAAATTTTTAATCATTACTTTAAGCTCATCTGCTTCGATGTACCCACTATTGTCCCTGTCGTATTCGCGCCAAATCTTTAGAAAATTAACATTTTAATTTATTTTTTTACCCTTTTCACAGTAATCAATCGATCACATCGATTTTTATTCCTAATTACTATTTTTATCTTTTTATTTTTTAGTTAATTTTACTTTTCCGTGTTTACCTTCATAAATTCAACGCTGGAGTCGAGAGGGTTGTCAAATCGAAAGAGAAGCAAAAACGTCTCTTCCATCGGTAACAACTGTGCCAACTAATCAATTTTTTTTTTATATTTAGGAAAAAAGATTTTTTTTAAAGTAAAAATCCCTCGAGGAAAAATTTGAAAAATTTTTTCCTCACCTCCCTAATCTCAATTTTGCCGTCTTGGTTGTCATCGTAAGCTTCCATGAAACATTCTTTCAACTCAGCCAGAACCGTGTCGGAAACCACCTGGAATTAACGGTGAAAATAGGTTTTCCCAAATGACGTTTAATTAACAATTTCAAATTAAGGTGACAGTCGTGAAATTAATCACGCGCTGTCGCGACCAATCGGGGTGACGACTTTGTCCATGCCGCAATTGCGTTTTGTCAATTAGCGTGTTAAAAGCAGGCGTGGCAGAAAACGTGATTAGCTTACGTCAGGTTAACTAGATGGTAAATTACGATTTTGTCATTCAGTATGATCTTGTTTAAGGCGGTGTGTAATAGTTGTTAATTTATCAAGGGATGAATTTTTTATTGGTTTTCGAGTTTTGAGAATTATAATTAGTTTTAATTTTCAATAAGCTAAATTTTGTGGTAATATTTCTGCAATTTTTTTTCAAATTTTTAAATTTTCAAATTTTTTTCCCAATTTTTCTAAGTTTTTCCCACCCTGTTTTTTTTTCAAATTTTTTTCATTTTCAATTTTCCAAATTTTCAATCTTCCAAATTTTCAATTTTCCAAATTTTTAATTTTCCAAATTTTCAATATTCCAAATTTTCAATTTTCCAAATTTTTAATTTTTCTAATTTTTAATTTTCTTAATTTTCAATTTTATTTTCCTAATTTTCACTCTATTCTACATTTTTCCAGTTTTTTCAAATGTCCAATTCTTCAAATTTTCAATTTTTCCAACTACGTGTTTAAATTTCCAATTTTTTCTAATACCAATAAACATTAATCTTCAATTTTCCCAATCCAACATTTCTAATTTTCAATTTTCATCCATTACAGTATAACTTCCAACCAGAAAATTATCTCAAGTCATCCAAAACGACATCTTCATTCCATCTTCCACCAAATAACAACCCGGAACCAGCTAACTCAAAACTAATACAATAGCAGATCAATAGTTGCAGTTGCATCCGCACTGCGGCGCTCAACTGGTGGTTCGGTTGTCATAGCAAACTCGCATTGGATGCTGGGAAGAGGACTGCGGCGATCGAAGATGAGTAGCACATTCGCCCAAAATTCCCGCTCGCTTTAGCGACGGGATAATAAAATTATCACCAACCGTTTACGCACGTGCGTTTTTGTTTTTATTCAGCTTTTCAAATCGCATCCGACTCACCTCGGGCGCAACCTCGGCGGAATTGACGCTCGACACGAATTCTCGTAGGAAACTGTCAAGTTCGCTGCCTTCTATGTAGCCATTGCCTTGACAAGAAGAGAATTCACTTTGCTTCGAAACAACTTCATCCCATAAACTATACGCAGCGAACAACATGTTTTATCGCTTACCGTCACGGTCGTAATGGCTCCATACATCCATAAACTGGTTGGCCGTCAATTTTTTCAGTTCTCGGCTTTCTCTTTCTCGAAACTGACGCATGAAATTGGACGATTTACTCGCAGCTTTGCCCGAATTAGACTCGGAAACTGCCATAGCAGCTCGCGTGGGCAAAGGTCGGTTGCCAACTGGATGCAACGCTCGGATCTTCTCGCACCTGCACCATCAACAACGCATGCGTCGTCGCCGCTTCCGCCACAAGAAAATGGACGCTTCGGATGTCGTTCGCTTTTTTGACAGCGTAAGAACATTTTTCTATTTATATTTACACTTTGTTTTTTATTTCTAAAAAATATTTTAAAATACGACAAAAAATACGTGACGTACAAATTCAAATCCGATTTTAATACGGTGATGATCCGGATGATTTATACGAAGATGATTGATCGTACGTATTGTAGGAACTTGACGGTGGATAATACGCCGGATGAGCGGGTCGACTCGGATAATACGCGGGTACCGGTTTATAATTAGGCATTGGATAATCATAATTCGACGACGAATAATTATAGTTATTATTCGAATACCCATACATTCCCGGAGCCGGTGGATAATAGTACGGATTAGCAGGTGGATAATACGGATAATACGGTTTAGCTGTTGTCGTTTTTTTAGTCGTTGGGTAATAGTAGTTACCGTAAGG
>JAQIWS010001438.1:0-11487 GCA_034696085.1 Stigmatogaster subterranea | reverse complement strand
CGGTATGGCCCACGGTGTAAATTGGCGTGCGATTGTGGAGAATATTCTTGCGATCGAGAAACAGGCCGATGTGATTGTCCACCTGGTTCCACGGGCCCGAAATGCGTAGACAGTAATTTATCTAATATAATTCGACTATAATCTAAAATCTTGATTTAATTACTGAAATTTCTCGCAGCTTGTCCCTCGAATCGGTACGGAGTAAATTGTGCGCTGAGTTGCGAATGTCATAATGGAGCTGTGTGTGACGCAACGAGTGGTCAATGTATTTGTCACCATGGATGGATTGGAGCAACATGTCAAGAAAAGAATTGTAAGTAATGGTATATATACTGTACTAGTAATGCAATGTCGAAAATGTTTTTCTATGGTCTTTAGATGGCGGACCTCAGAGAGGTGATATGCCCGGTGAATTAGGTAGTTAGTGGAGTGGATATGCGAAATAAGAATAAATTATCTATTATTGTCTAAAGTCGTACATGATGTTATTTTCACTGCCATTTAAAATTAAGAGTTAAGATTTTTCTTTTTTAGAAATTGAATTGTAAATGAAATTTAACATTTCATAATACCTTAATTGTGTTGATTAATTTATTAATTTTTTTTTTTTAAATTGAGGATTTTGTATTCAATTTATGCGCGTTGATTGAAATTGATTGAGCGGACAAATTAATGTATTTCGATACTGCTGCTGTAATTCAAACGACATAAAATTAGAATTTTATAACGGTAATCTCCTGAACGTTGTGTAAAAGTAGACTTAGATGACACGCTCGCTGTGCTATGGTCCTATGGAATTATTTTATTTATTGTACATTTTTAATGCATATTTCATAATTGATCAAAAATTACCTTAGAGAAGAATTTTTAGAATTGCAGTAGAAATAAAATGAATCACTTCAAATTATTCTTTTATATACATCACTGTACCAACGAGATGAGCATAAAAACAATTTTGCCTAATTGTTTTCTTGGAATTTTGTAAAGTTTTTGTACTTAAAAGCGAAAAATTAAACTTTTCATTTTTTTTTGTAAAAACTGTCACTATTTAACTTATTACAGCCACAGCTGACGTCAGAAAATAAAATGAAAATAAAACATTCGTTTACCACCAACAGATGTCGCACCTTGTTTGTCATCAATTGTCACATGACCTACCTCCTATCACTTGATATGAGGCGGTGTGTTTCGTGCTGTGTTTTCAACTTTCGAATGTTCCCGTACAAGATAATACCATCCTCGGTTTACAAATGAATGCTGAACCGCCTGTAATGTCAGTAGCGGCGTCGGTGAGTGGTAGCACCACGTCGGTGATGTTCAACGATCGAACTCCATTGCTATCATCACAAAGCCGTCTTTTCCGCAGTTTGAGCGGTGCTGTTATCCCATCTATTGAATCAACAACTCGGAGTTTAACTACTTTTTCTGGTGTTTTTACACCAGTATGTTTATCTATGTTCAGCGCCTTGCTTTTCCTTCGAGTAGGTAAGCTCAAAGAAAAATTTGTCACTCCTTTGAAGGAAGTCAGCTGACTCCGTAATAGGAATTAGCTCCGTTTCCTGGCATGAACATTACTCACGTTTTATGGTATTTATTTTTTGATTAGGTTTCATCGTTGGCCAAGCAGGGGTCCTGCAAGTTCTTTTACAATTTTTCCTCGCGTATATGATTTTAGTATGCACTGTTTTGTCCATCAGCGCCATATCCACCAACGGTGCAGTCGAAGGTGGTGGAGTATACTGTATCCTTAAAATGAAATTTTTGTTCATGTGACCACACGTTTCAAAATTAGCGTTACTGTGATTATTTTAATTTTTTTTATACCTGTAACTCATTGTGTCCCTGTCTTTATCTTGATTATAATTTTTTTTTATTGTTTCCCTTAACGAGAAATTACAGATATGATAAGTCGGACGTTAGGTCCAGAGTTTGGTGGAAGTATTGGCACACTTTTTTTCTTTGCAAATATTTTTTCTAGTGCATTGTACATTACTGGGTGTGTGGAGGGTTTAGTCGACAATTTTGCAGTTGGAGGTAATTGATTGTAAAATGATGTATTCACTGAAATAACTTTACGAAAAAATTGGTTCTTTAGGTAATTTAGTTTCTGGTGACAAAGGTTTACCATCTGGACAATGGTGGGGTATTTTGTACGCCTCGGTGATTGCTTTCTTCAATTTTCTCGTGTGTCTCATTGGTGCGACCATGTTTGCTAAAACATCACTCATTATTTTTGTAATTGTTATTGTGAGCATGTTTTCGGTAATTGTCAGCGTGTTTGCCCAACATGAAAAGCAAGTAAGTTGTTAATTTTTCTCTGTCTTTGAATAAATTGCAGTAAAGAAAATTTTTTTGCAGATAAAGATACCCGGATCCAACACGTTAATAAATCGGACCATTTACGGTGACTACGCTAATTACACTGGATTGAAATTGTCAACGTTCGAGGGAAATGTTTGGTGTAGGTTTGAAAAAGAAATTTTAATTTTTAAAAATCATTTAAATAAATTTTTAATTTTAGCACACTACGGTCTCGATTATACAAGTGACAGTCAAGATCCGGTTAATTTTGCTACGGTTTTTGGTGTACTTTTCAGTGGTGTCACTGGTATTATGGCTGGAGCCAATATGTCTGGTACGAAATAACAAAATCGCTTTATTTTTAATTGCTAAGTTCTCTTCAATTCTCGCAGGTGATTTGAAAGAACCGAGTCGATCTATTCCTTTGGGTACGCTGTGGGCAGTTGGCTTTACTGGCCTTGTTTACGTAATTTTATCGCTATTGACAGCAGGCTCTTGTACCAAGTAAGAATGTTTAAAAGAAACGCCTTGGATGATTGTAAAGCGCTTGCTTGATATTTTTTTTAAATTGCTGGGTTTTTGTGCTTAAAGTTTTATAAGCATGAGTGTTGAATGCGATTTTGAACAAAAGTCAAAAATACGCGACGTCTATTGCTGGGAACTTTTACGCACTCGCTGTATTCATTTTTCGCACGAATGTCTGAATTGGAGTTGTATTTTTTGGCTGCACGTGGTATTCGTTTACTGTTGGGCGGATTTACTTTAGCATATATCTTCTTAACAGTTATCTCTTGCACAACGATTATCTCTACATGCAAAGTTTCAATTTGTGGCCGCCTTTCGTAGCTCTTGGAATATTTGCTGCCACACTTTCTGCTTCACTCAGTACTCTGATTGGTGCGTCGAGAGTGTTGGAGGCAGTTTGCCGGGATGATTTATTTGGTGAGTTACGAAATATTTCTGCGCGTAACCTGTCCGATTTTCGGTCTCGGCAATTATTCTTCTTAGCATTAGTTACTAAAAGTAGTTACTTAACGCGAACGCGAAAATATCAAGCAAACCTTTACCACCAAAGTTGTGTTTCGGAATGAACATACAAAAATTAATATTTTGTGCAGTTACTTATTAAACAACAATTATACGTTCATGCAAGAAATCAACTTAGTTCCTATATTAGTTGTGGTTGGTATTTTTGCGGCCACACTTTCAGCAGCGTTGAGTAATTTGATTGGTGCCTCGAGAGTTTTGGAGGCGGTGGCTAAGGATAATTTATTTGGTAAAATTCACGGGATGATTTTACACCCGGGGAAAATTTTTTTTATTAGATTATTTTTTTCTTAGGAATTTTGTTGCGACCCGTCGCTCGAGGTGTTTTTAAAGGCAATCCAATATTCGCTGTCATAATTTCTTATTTATTGGTACAGGTGAGTTCTTAAAATTAAATTAATTTAAACTGTTTAGATTTAATGTTCTTATCCTTTTAGGCAATTGTAATGATTGGAAGTCTAAACAAAATTGCACAGATTACTTCTGTGTTGTTCCTGCTATCCTACTGTGCAACTAATATTGCCTGTTTGGCCTTGGAACTAGCTTCTGCTCCTAATTTTAGGTAAATATAAAAAATATTTTATGTCACGTTCAGCAACTAAATTATTTGAATAATTTTAGGCCATCATTTAAGTTTTTTACTTGGCATTCCTGCTTAGTTGGATTAGTCGGAACGTTGACGATGATGTTTGTGATTAATGCAATTTATGCGGCCTGTTGTATCATTGCCTGCTTACTGTTGATTATTGCATTGCATCTGCGTTCCCCTGCATCGAACTGGGGTTCCATTAGTCAGGCACTGATATTCCATCAGGTAAGAGGTCTTGTTAAGTTGTTTACTGCGTTTTTAAACGATCAGTTATTATTTAGGTTCGCAAATATTTGCTGCTTCTGGATAGTCGCAAAGATCACGTGAAGTTTTGGCGTCCTCAGATGTTGCTTATGGTTGCCAATCCCCGAACTTGTTTTCCTTTAATCGACTTCGTGAATGACTTGAAAAAAAGTGGTTTGTACGTGCTTGGTAATATCAAAGTGGGAAATTTGGAGCTTCACGATGACAGAGATCCGATACAAGAAGAATATCCGTATTGGCTGAGTCTTATTGATCATTTGAAAGTAAAAGCATTTGTCGAATTAACAACAGCCGGGTCTGTTCGAGAAGGAATGCATCATTTGATCAGAATATCAGGATTGGGAGCAATGAAACCGAATACGATTGTACTTGGTTTTTACGATAATAGTGCTCAAGAAGATTTTTTCGCTAGGTGAGTTTGCGCTAAAAAAATATTTTTATAACGAAAACTTAATGAGTTGATTAATAGAGATAAGATGAGATTATCAAAGCCGTCTGTTACCGTTGAATTGGGTGATTTACCGCACCCTTTTCCACAAATGCGCGATCTCGAAACTCCCAAACAATTATCACCGTCTGAGTATGTCAGCATGGTTGCTGTAAGTAGCAAAATGTTTTATTTCTTTAAAATTTGTTGAAAAATAATACAAAAATAGCGATTTATACTTTTCAGGATGCGATATGGTTGCAAAAAAATGTTTGTCTTTGTCGACATTTTCACACATTTGACAAAATTTCGTTGATGCGAAATCACAATAACCTCACAATTGATGTTTGGCCAGTGAACTTTTTTCAACCGGACAAGCATTGTTTATACGACAACACATCGTTATTTGTTATGCAGCTGGCTTGCATTTTAAATATGGTATACCTGTATAACTGTAGTCCTACAAATAGCTCTGCAATGTGTTTACAATGTTTTATTGTATGTCAAATGTAGGTGGCACCGTGGAAAAGGCGGACCAGACTTCGCGTGATGCTGTGTGCAACAACGTTGTATCCAGATTCTCTTTGTTGGGAGAAACAAATTCATGAGTTATTGAAATTACTTCGCATTGAAGCTGCCGTTTCAATTTTGATGTGGGACGAAACATTTTCACTCTATCCATACTCTGAGAGACCAGCGAAGGAACTGAATGTAAATGTTGTTAGTCAATCGTATATTGAAAGGTAAATATTTTACTCAATTAATGTTTTTCTGTAGTGTTAACTTTAATTACCTATTTATGTTAATTCTCTATTAGCGTGAATCGGCTGATTAAGAGTCAAAGTGAGAACACTGCGGTTTCGTTCTTTTACTTGTGCGTTCCTCCTAAAGATGAGAAACAACGAATGACTTATTTACATTTACTCGAAGCAATGACTAATGATTTATGCCCTAGTGTACTTGTTCACGGAATAAGTCCCGTGACTACAACAACTTTGTGAAAAAATATTGTGTTGAACGTAATTATTTTTTGATTTTAATCTTGGCATAATTCAAAATCATGGCCCAATGTAGCAATAACTCAATGTTTAATAGGGTCCAATTTTGTACTTTTTTGTGATTTTGTTTTCAAATTATAAAATTAATATTTCCAATTAGAATTCTTTCTCAGTATGATTATCATTTGTTGTCAAATTACTTTTTTTAGTTTCAGAAATTTAGGGTAATCCTGACGAATATTAATGGACATAAAAGCACGATTTCCCGAAATTTTTAATGGAATTTTTCATCGTACCTACTACGTGATGTTGCCGTAGGATGAAGCGTAAAAACCAAAGTATGGCGTAATTCTTCTCATTCATCTATCGCATCAACGAATTGATAATTAAAATGTGTTTGTACGAACTTTTCCAAATACTCAACAATAACAAAACGAAAATTTTCCATGTCGTTTACAAGGTTTCAGAGTTTGCGACTAAGGGACTATCTTACTACGTGGATGGTTATGTGGTTAGGGGACGTCAAAAGACGACGGTTCTTTAATTCAACGCCGGTTGCACTGGTATTTATTTTACATTGTAAATTTTTTAACTACAACCCTTTCGGTATAGTTGCAGTCTTACACTACGCAAACATTTGCGTGCGTTCTTTTTCTGCGCGTCTGTTCAGATTAGCTCAAGTTTTAATTTATCGTTCTGTTTGCCCCAAATTGATCAAATCGAGAAAAAAATTATCTAACACGTATTTTTCACGATTGTAAATACTTGTAGACTGATTTAATTATCAACAAATACTCGTACAAATATTTAAATATACAATTGTCTATTTTAAAATGTTTAAACGTAGAGTAGTATATATATTTTGGATGGTTAGTCTGGCAAGTTTTGTATACATATCATTTTATATATAATAATTATATACGCGCGTGTATAGTCAAAATTTGTATAAAATTGCAAACATCAAACATCTGAATCTGTGAGACTTTGTTTTCTAAATTTCGTTAATCTGCGTATGAAAAAATAGACTAGAATAACTTCAAAATAGTATCTCACAGAATAATTATAATTGCAGGTACAATACCAAGTTATTTGACTAGTAAAAAATATATGCGAATGTCTCTAGATAATCACTGTGAATTCAGCTAAATACTCGAACGCAATTAAAACTGTGCAACTTTTTTTGGTTGTGAAATTTTGTTAATTTGTCTCGTGACGAGTGTAATACTGTTCAATTGCTTTAACGCAAAGTTTAACGCTACGATGTTAAATATGGTAATTTATACATAAAAGAATAACATTGCGTAACAATAAATATTTAGGTTATATTTCACAATTTGGTGGAAAGTTGTGGCATACGAAATGAAGCTAACATAAATTCTGTCTGAAATTTTTTTTTAAATGACTGTTTAAAATTTTGTAAATAGTCAATTTAAAAAAATCCTTTTTTTCAAAAACAAAATCAAAAAAAAAAATTTTCTTCTTTTTCGGTTTTACCAAATTTCACATTTATCCTGCACATTCATGACACTCTTTGCACTACATTTGAATTCTCTTGAAAAATCATGCGAATTGGATATCGCTCCGATAACCCTAACAAACAAATAGAAATTTATTTTAATTAGCCATTTTAAAATTATGTAAACTAATTTAAATATGTTAATACCTAAACTTTGATGGTGAATGAGGATCATTAAGAATCTGTAAATGAGTTGCCTCTTTGCTTCGTGAAGAACACCAAACCTACGCAACGGTTCAAGAAAGTTAATGCTGGGAAATAACCCTAAAAATCAACAACATGGCCAACCTGAGCAAAACCGAGAAAGAAGAGCTGCTGATGAGTGAGGTTTACACCTGGAAGTGGTAATTCTTCACCATGTGTCCTAACCCAGTCTTGATAGGCCTGCGTAATGTAAGTACCAACATTTTATTTATTTATTTTAAATCCTTTAAAAAAATATCATACATGATAAGCTGCCTTTAAGCCTCCATTGTCCGCGATATTTTCGCCTAACGTTTGTTTTCCATTTAACTGTTATACAAACGTATATATGATTTAGAAGTGAATTTTTTTGCCTTTGTCGTGAATTATAAATAAGTTTTAAGTTGTTTTACGTGTTCTCCATTAATGGAATAATTTCCGTATTGATCAACAACACATTGCGTTTGTTTTCTGAAGCGTTCAATGGTAGAATTCTTCCACCACTGCTGTAAATTTCCAAATTTGTCGTATTCTCTCCCTGAGATATTGCATATTTTAGTTCGTGCTTCACATTAGAAATTTATTCTCACTTTTACCTTGATCATCAAAAGCGTGTGTTAGTTCGTGTCCCATGACAACACCCATTCCTCCAAAATTCAAAGACCTGACAGAATACAAAATGTCAAGCTGCCATTTAGAATATAAATTTATCATAAACCTTACTTAGGATAGTTAGTATCATAAAATGGGGCTTGTAAAATTCCAGCTGGAAAGACTGTTGACACGAAAACATAAATTAAAAATTTGTGAGTTCAGCTTGTCAGTATTTCTTACCAATTTGATTTTTGGTAGGCGTGTAATAAGCATTGACAGTTGGTGGTGTCATCCCCCATCGTGTTTTATTCACAGCTTGATCGAGTCTTTCCAAATTCTTCCGTAAAAGAAATAAGTTGACTCTTATGTTATTATCAAAATATTCGTCTGTCTTGAACACTAACTAAAATTAATGAAAGCAAACACGTGTGTAATATCGATTACAAGAATGTTTGAGGAAGGATATTGGTAAAGGTTGCTTACTCCTTCATACTTTGCATCTAACTGAACAGGATTCATAATGTAATCGGGGAAGCCAATCATATCCGTAACTGCATCTGCCTAAATTTTTATAATTTATATAATTTCAGCATCATTTTTTAAAATCATTATTTATATATTACTTTTTCGCGTGCTAATTTTCGTGTATCGTCATCCATCCACTTAAGTTGAGGCAAATTATCTTTGAAGGCAGCTCGAACTTCATCGATCATTTTTTCAGCCTTTGTAAATTAAGCAAAAAGACCTAACTAAAACAAGCACTTCAATCCTTATTTAAGTTGTAATTACTATTATCTTGCTTTCTCCTTGGAAGACTTCGCGAACAAACATAGCTCCCAAAGGAAATCCAATCACGTTGTTAGTATCGGTGACGCAATATCGCCATAATTCTTCAGTTCCATCAGACCCAACTAACGCTTTTCGTAGAATTTTTGCTGCATTTCGAAATGGTTTAGATAGAATTGGAGTCAGTGATCGAACTGTCTGCCATAGTAAGTAGTTATTGAGAATTCTACAAAATAAAAACCAAAACAAAAAAATTTTCAGATTTTTCAATTTGAAACAGTTAAATCAGAAAATTACATTTTGCCTCTGTCTGTGGATAAATATTCAGTTAACACATCTGATAAATTCTTCAGGTATTCAGGTGCGTACACAATTACAGTTTCGCTAGGTTTTATTTCACGTTTAATAATAGTGAACGTTGAATTAAAATATTGCACCCAATCAATCTAGGGTAAAGATACATTTAATTTTAGTTCACATTGCAATTATAAACAGCGATCTAAAAATATACTCACCACTGGAGTGAGTTGTGTTAAATTGCTTATATTCATTTTATGATAAAGTTGTTCATCGTCTCGCCTTTCAGCAGCTGGCGTAGTAATCTATAAATAAAAATAATCACAGTGAATGGTATTTTTAACTCCACTATATAAAAATCTTTTATTTACTTGGGCTAAACGTTTCTCAAACTCAATAACTTCTCTCATCTGATCTCGCGTTTGATTTTCAGGAGCACCTAATAACACTCCCACTGTCGTCATATACTTAAGACATGCCTCTAACACCTGAAATTAAATCATCAACATTCATTTCTCGTTTTGGGTTAGTCGTTATTCATAATTATGCTAATTAACCGTATCGTTAGCTGTCTTATTAAGGTAGTAATCACGATTGGGCAATGTTAAACCTCCTTGATCTATCTGACGAGAACATATGAAAAAGGATTAACATTAGCTCGTTATTAAGTAAAATAATAATAATACTTGTATAACGTATCGTGATGAATTTCGATCATCTTCACTAACTCCCCACGAGAATAAACTGCCGATGTAATTATTTTTTGCCAGTCTCTCCAACAACACTTGAAAATTCCATTTATCCAAACTGAAAGAACCGGTCACATTCCATCCTCCGAGCTTAAACAAAACGGAATGGATTACTCAGTTTTAGTTTATCGAAGCGATGTTTGTTTATCGTTTACCTTAACGATAACATCTTGCAACGGTTTAGCACCTAATTTTTCCATGGTTCCGTTGGCATCCATGCAGGAATTATAGTATACTTGAGCTTTATATTCTGCTGAACTTGCATGACTGCTTAAGTTTTGTTCTGCACGTGTTCACAGTAACAAAAACAATTTTTTTTAAAATTTATATTTAGCACATAGTGTAAAGGTTAATTGATTTTTCCATACCGAGAACGTTTTTCATAACCAGTTGATTTTCCTGCCATAATTTATCAAAAATTCCCCAAATTGATTTTCCCTCGGGAATGGGATTAGCTTTAATCCAACCGCCGCACGCAAAATCATAAAAATCCTCACACGGATCAACGTTATAATCCATAGCGTTCAGCAACGCACTGGCAACGGTGATGCATTGCTTAGTTAAGCAATATTTTTTCTCTGCGAAAAAGCAATAATTTCTTATTTTCTATTACATTTGCAATGACGTTTTACGATAAATTCAAGTTATACCTTCATTTGATTCTTTACCTGGACGCGCTACGTGGATAAAATGAATGGTATCTCGTTTCTGGGAGCTGATGACAGCCGATAGAATGATAACCAATAGACTAAGTACGCTTAAGAAAATCAACAAAATTTTTTCTAGCGATGTTCTGCCGTGCCAGAATAAGGCTCCTCGTTTGTATCGAATATTTGTTTGTCCTAGAGAAGGTACTTCCGCAGAAATACTCCCGTTGCTGCTCGCGTCTTCATCTTCAAATTCAGTTCTTTTGTAATTGCTCATCTAGAAAGATGGAATTAAGAAAAGACGGATCACTGTGTGAATTAATTCTTAAACTGAGTTACGATTTCCCGGTCTCATTACGGTGACTTATGTCACTCAATAAATTTGCCTTCTTCCCCAATGGGATTTGCTTCTAACATACAAAACAACAACTTGGCATAAATCAATAAGTTGCGCAAGCAAACCTTGACACCTATATTGAATTTCTATCTTTGACGTGCCGGAGCACGGAACTGCGCGAACTGACAGCTGCTGAAGTTCTGATATATTACAGTGGTTTAATATATTGTACCCATTTTTATGAAATTATGTTATGACGTATGCTAGAAACATCGCACTTATTTTATAATTACGGTAATATTCTATCATTACATCGTCTACCATCTGATTCCGTTACCAACGCTGTAATTTACACTAATGATTGAATTCAACAGAATTATTTTTTTTTACTCCCTTGACGGCAGGCCAATTCGTTTCAAATGAACCCTGATACAGCTTCAGAGCTCAGTTGCCATGGCAATCGTCTAGGAGATCATATAGTGCAGCACATTGTGCAGTGCATATAAAATGGAAAATAGTCGATTATTATATTTTACGCAGCCATAAAACGTTACTTGCAAAGCTTGCCTTCAGCATGTTGTCACACTAAGTTTTGTTTATTCGGGTTTACGTCTGTCGCGTGCCTTGACCATCTGCCAAAGAAATCCATCCCATCCCTTGCGACCATTTGTCCGCCCATCTGGTTGATTTGCCATATCACTTGAACTTTCCACGTGGTTGTCCTCATCTTCTTAGATTATTTATTGCCCACC
>JAQIWS010001437.1:0-11489 GCA_034696085.1 Stigmatogaster subterranea | reverse complement strand
TGAGCTGCTGCCCAAATGCAGTCTATGTGGTCATTCGTAACACGACCCTCAGTCGCAAGAAAATTTAGTACAACGTGAGTTTGTTTTATGATCTGCATAAAATAAGATTTTAATGTTATTTTATTTTTTTTTTAAATTTTCGCACAATGCTCAGACATATCTCACCTCAACGTGTAAATTTGGTCCAAAAATGTGCTCTATAACCTTATTTTGTATGAGCCAATTTGCCAAGCCAAGCCCAACACTTTCAGTTTCCATGAAAGTTTCGCTGTTGCACAGTTCGGTGTACATATTTATGTGATTCTAAAGACAATAATCGGATTAACAAACAACGAGTATTCCTTAATAAAACTATCTTTTTATATACATTAATCTGAGCAATTCCGGCCAGTCTCATTGTTAATGTAGAACTCGTGAAATACTTAAAGGCAAGATCTAAACCTTCTTTATCAAATGTCAAGTGAGCATCCAATGGGTCTTTTACAGCAGTCCACATAAACTCCGACATATTTCGTGTTCCAGTTACCCTAAGGTCTTTGTCGGATAACTTACACATATACCTGAACAAATTACAGCACCGTAAAAAATAAAACTTTTAGGACGAATTTCATGTAATTTACCGAATAACATTTGTTCTGAGGGGAACAAGACATTGCACGATGGTACCTATGTTCATCCATAACTTGAGCTAATTTGAATCACACTCAATTAATAACTCACATCGCATATTCAACTTCGATCTTACATTTGACACTACTGCAATCATAGCATGTGCTAAAGAAAACGGAAGCGTTTCTGGGGAAGCGCTCTGGAAGGCTGCTGTCATGGCGTTAATGCCTCCACGGTCGCAAAAAAAGCAAACATTTCGCAGTAGATATACTGGAATTTCTGGGTCCTATAAGAACACAAACTCGATTAAAATTATCACATAAATTATTCGTTAGACCCATCGTAGGTACATCTTATAATTGCATAAAAGCTAGCTTAAATTATGTGGAAAAAACTCAGTCGTAAGAACTGCACTTGGCCAATTAAAAGAAAAATTCACAAACTCTTGCTAACATTCTCTTTCTCATGTGAATAGTTTTGGGAACGAGTTTGCTCTGCCGAACTTACATTTATATCAGAGTAAATACTAAGTGCAGGTGCTTCTTGCTGAGAAATTTCCTGCAAAAAGAAAAATTCACTCACGTGTTGATGGTCTTCTGAAAACTGTAATATTAGAAAGGAAATGTCAGAATTTTTTCCCCCGTGTTTTAAGTTTTATCCGTCCTTCCACTGTTTCAACTTAAT
Organism: Stigmatogaster subterranea; assembly: GCA_034696085.1. Taxonomy (NCBI): domain Eukaryota; kingdom Metazoa; phylum Arthropoda; class Chilopoda; order Geophilomorpha; family Himantariidae; genus Stigmatogaster; species Stigmatogaster subterranea. The sequence goes on along the minus strand of JAQIWS010001437.1, from coordinate 10,196 downwards.
GATATTGACTTTTTTTTCATTGTAATAGGGCCAAGTTAAACAGACAGCGCATTTTATAAAACTGAATAGAAATTGTGATACTAACTAGATTAAACATAATTAGAGCACGTACCTCCAGCTTGGAATGAACACTGTGCTTGTAGGCAACGTAAAGTGGAAAGTTCAGAAGGAACACTTTTGAAATAAAATGTAATAGTCTCTCTTTGTCATCTAGAGACCATTCTTCAACATTTTCACAATCTTTCTGAATGGCGGAGGCCTGCTCACTTGCCAAGTTGGATTCCTTAGGAACATTAGCAGCACAAAATCTCTCCTTTTCCGCAGAAACTACGCAGACAGCTCTCTCTTTATCCACTGATAACTCAGATATAGAAATATCATTTTTGGCGGCACAATTTAATAAGTTGGATGTATCCGAATTCTGAAGATCGTCAGATAACTGATTTAAGAACTCTAAAGCTATATGCAGAATATTCTGAATAACATTGTTGAACGCTTCAAATAATTTCGCTTCTTTATAACAACACATACATTGCCTAAAAAAAATTAACAAAATAAATTAAAATAACTATAATTTTCAAAACGCAATCTGAGAGAACAGAAATTACCTTTGGGCCCAGCCCTGGACATAAGTACACACCACCGCTACATCAGCTTTTTTCAACGAAATTCCATCGCTACAATTGCTTTTTAGCTCAGCTGAAAACAAAACGCAATATTTAGTTTTCAATAACTATTTCAATATCTAAAATTCCGTGATAATAACATGCACTTGAATTTTTAGCTCGTATTCATAACCGATTTAATGTTTATTTACTTGAAGGTAAGAGAATTTATATAGTAACATTCTAATAAAAATATCACGATATTTCGTCATTAAGGCATTGCATTGTGCGTAAACGAATAAAATCCACCTTAAAATTCACAGGTAGCATCTAACAGGTAACAACTAAGGAGCTAGGCTTAATGGGAATCCCTTCCCGTAGTTTACTTACAGGAATGCAAAAGTTCCAACAATTCTGAACATAAATCACACATTCTGTTCTTGACAGCCTCTCAATTAACAAAGGACTCTATAAATTCATTCCAAAGGTTAGCAGTAAATGAAACAAAGACAAATCAGACAACTTGTGTCAAGAATCACAATGAGAATTGTCTAAAATTAACTGTCGTCCTCTCCCGCCATATTGCAGGTCCGACAGATCGCGTTGGTGTAGGTTAATCGCGCCACCAGCGTTACTCACATTTATGACGTCACCATAATGTCATTGAAATACGCTGTCGCCATCTATACACAAAATTTAACTTTATTTATGCCAGAATTTTAGTTAATGGGTTCTTTATTGCGTACACATCGTTACAAATTTTTAAAATGTACATATCTATGTATGTAAACAACTGTTAAAACCATTTTTGAGGTTGCGCGTCTAATTCATCCCGAGGTGTACAGTGTGCGACGTGCACATTTTTTGAATTATCTTGAGATATTGAATAACCAAAATGGGATAACACGGGCATATCTGGACACGACTTTGGGCACTCGTCGGGACATGCTGCAGGGTAATGTGCAGAATATAAATCTGCTTGTTTTTGTAATAAATAATCGTGTGGACAGGAACAAACAGCGTATGGCGGACAAGTGTGGAGCAAGGTTGGACAAGGATGCGCCATGGTCGGGCGTAATTTTTGTTTGGGTTTTGACAATCTAGTTGGTTTAGAAACTTTTCGGAGTGGTGGCGGCGGTGTAGGAGGCAGTGATGGAATACACGGCTATATAAAAAGTTACTCAGTAAATTGGAATAACAACTTAAACATTTATTCAAAGTTACTTTCGGCGATTGTCTAAATAAGTGTCCAGTTGCAGTCAACGTTGGGTCACCCTTGCGACACGCTGCGTAGTGGGACGTAAACAGCAGCCTTGTAAGGAACATAATTACTACCTAAAAAAAAAGATAATGCTTACATGCGCGTAAATAATTGGACGTACGATATACGTAGTAGCGGTAATCACTTGTAAGGCAATCAACAGAAAGAGCAGAAGTACGAAACTACCGTAGACACCACGCAGATAATCCGCAACAGCCGTAGTGCAGCCTACTTTATACAGAGTTAAATCATAATCAGGATCGTATTTATAATGCGCATTTTCTCGCATTACTCCGTAATGCACACATGGTCGATTAGCGTTAGGGTCACAACAACTGAATGGTACATCGTCCTGCAGACTACACACAATATTATAACAGTACCAAAATAAAAATTTAATGGCGTATTTTGAATTTTAGCTCACTTTTCTTCTGGTGGCGGATAAATGTATGGTAAATATTTAATCCGGATCCATTTTACACCGAACCAATCTTTATACCCACGTCGCCCGCAACATTCAAAGGTCATTTGTAAAAGATCAACTATTTCCTTCATGTAGCCATTGAGTCTGTAATTCTGCATGTGTAATTGTATTCGCTTGTCGATCGTATCGTCTGATGACAACATCATTAAACAACATACAAGGATGGCAAATACAAACAGTGCTACAGTTACTCCCGCCGCTTGGAATTGATTTTTTAGACGCTGTATGACGTCTGGGCTTTTGCATCTGGCAAATTGTCGTCTGAAGAGAAGCCAGCCCTCAAGTTGATAAACATTGACCGAAAAATGGATAAGTCCAAACACAACCATAAGAATTGGAAATATATACGCATCGAAAGTGCAAATGATGCCAAAGTGTGGTCCCAGCGTGAACGCCTCGAGAAGAACGATACCCAAGAAACAAATAACTAAAATTAACACTAAACTGATTATGACGATTAGCAATGCTGCAATGATTTGGCGAACTTCGAGCGATAACTTTGCTTGAAATGTCATTGCTCAGCTATCAATTCTCCCCATAATCAGCCCACTGAAAAATGGAGCGCGATTGTGATATATTGTCAATAATACTCGCGAGGAAATTATCATTTTACAATAGGCTTCAACGTACGTTACATTCTGCGAAGGTCATCTCTGTGACGGTGTTTTGCTGTTGGCGTATTGTGAATATCTGTAAAAGGCATCTCCGTTGCTGTTTGATGAGTAGAGTCCTGATCTTCGAAATTATATTCCTGAATGTCCGTTTTAAACCTTTTTGATCTGCGTTCTAGATCTTCTTGGCCGGTGGCTATTCCAACTTTTGGAACTACAAGTAATGGTGCCCACTCGACCGCGTCTTCCCTTGTTCTGCGAGATTGATTCCTTTTTTAATCGAAATCAAGAGAGTAAAAAATAATTACGCTATCGTTTACGTACACAGAAGTAGACACGCCAACAGTAAATAATCGTGCGACGCCGTAACATTGAGGATTTCCATTTCTCAAAGCACAAAAAAAAGAAGTAGCGACTAGACGGCCTAAGATTACTATAAACAACTAAAAATAAAAAATTCATCACTAGAATTTTAAAAAAAATTGTGTCATTTTTTCTCACTGAAAATAATCCAGCAAAGACGCAGAGCAATCCCGTATACAACAGCATGTTATAAACGAAAGAATTAATTTTACAACTACAACCATCTTTATACAATGTTAGATCTCTGGTGTAACGATAATTTTTATGTAACCGATCAATGTTTACTGCTTCGTGAAGGCACGGTCGAGGAGACCACGGATCACAACAACTGAATGGCACGTTTCCACTATAATTTGTTTATTTATAGATAAAATTTCAAACTTTTAATTTTATAATTTTATTTTACCCCATGGTATTTTCTTGATAATGTGCATCTTCCCATCTAATTTGTAGCCAATCGTAGTGACTAATACTACCACAGCAACGAAATGCCATTTGCAGTCTATCAATTTCGGTTTTTATTGCCAATGAACTCATATATCTCTTCATGGCCGATACAAAATCAACATCCGATGGTTGCCGAGTAGCCGATCGAACAAGTATCACGACACTATGACAAATTATAAAATATAAAGCTATTCCACACATTTGATTCAATGTACCCGTGAATGATAAGCAATAGTGCAGCGACACAGTGTAGAATAAAGACTGGCTTAACCCACTTTGAAATCTGGACTTGTATTGCACTGTCATTAGACATAATTTCTGACCACACTTTGAATGCAATAACACATATAAGAATAACCGACGGAGCTAAAACTGAAGTCATTAAAGGGACATAAGCAGCATCAAATCTTAAAAATATTACAAAAGTAAATATTTAAAACATCCATCGCTAACTAACAAAATTAATATGCTAGTTTACTTAGATACGATTCCACTGTGCGTAGGCATGTAATAACTAACGTAGTACATCTCTACAGTTAAAATCACAACTGAAAACAATACTAGGGTGTTCAGTATAAGAATGAGTATGCTAAATGCTCGTCGTCCTTCGTGAGAAAGCGCAAACGCCATTACGATTGAAATCAATTTGGTTTTCAAACTGCGGTTAAAACAATGTCAAAATCGCAACAATCGACGTAAAAGATATACTTGAATATATTTCTTATCTGAAATTATTTTATTATTATGATGATTGAATTACGATTCGAAAATTCGAGTCATGTACAATGAGCAAAATGGTTTAAAATTACCTGAAAGTAAATATTAATTATCTTGTCCCCGGAAGTTAAGTTCTACATTCTACGTATCAGCTAGACTAAACTCACGTTCAAAAATGATTGTAAAATCTAAAAACATTACGCGATAAAAACTGTACAAGTATCAAACGATTAACAATATAAAAATTAAGATCAGTATATTTACAGAATATGATTTTCTGGATGGAATTGATTTCAGCAGTACAAATTAATTTGGCTTAAATATTTCTCATCAACAGTGGTGAGTCGTATTTTCCACACAACGCAACATTTGCAAAAATATTTTCAAGGCTAGTTAAGTAGATTTCACAGGTTCATTAATTTTGATGATTTGATTCAAACAATTATCCACAAAGTATATATACTTTCTTTTTTACATCCCACCCAAATACACAATTTCTAAAAAATAGATGTTAAAAAATTTCATTTCAGGTTAAAAACATATATTCCTCGTAATTATATAAATCACGCCATTAATCACACTACTAATCACAGAATTATTTCGGCAGTAATTTGTTTCAACAACAAAATTTACACCGTGATTACATGATTAAGTATTCAATTGAAAAAAAAATACAAACCTTGTATAATGAAAGACTATGGCAAGTAGGAATAAACTGGTAATTGGTGTTAATTTTACCATTTGTTATATTCCAGTTTATTACATATCAGTTTCTAAAAGTTGTTTCCTACTTGGCATTTCCTGAGAGAAAGTGGACGGAGTCGATCTGGACGTATATGTTTCATCTCGTCCATTTGTGTCGAGTGAAGTTTCCAAGTAACGTTTGATATCGGCAGTGGATTCTGTTGTACCATTGCTACTTGAACACCAAGGTGGTTGTTGTCCTAATTCGGGATAAGCATTATCCATGAATGCTTTGTTGTCATAGCCAAACTGGTAAGAGGGATGACTGACGCCGTTTGATGAACGAGTGATATCAGGACGGGACTCGTTCTCAAACCGATCTTCAAAATCTGAATATTCCACTTTATGATTGGCTGCTTCGCAAATTTCGTAACTTTGGTTATCTTCAATTGAGGAATTAAAATATGACGACGAATCAAATTTGGACGGAGCTTTTTCAATTGAGTCAAAGCTTCCCTTGTACGCGGCCACTTCGACCATTTTTACAGGCTTTTCTCGTCCTTCATTAATGATACGCCTGCAAGAACTATTTTCTGAGTGCAAGCTCATGCTTGATATGGAACGAAGGGATCGTTTTGATGCTCGGATCGAGTTTCGTCTTTCCAGATGCTCTTTCTGACGCCTACGAGATTTACAAATCCAGAACAAAACGCACAAAAGCACCAATAAAATTGCTGCGCCAACTGAGCTTAATGTTGCAATTGTCAGTGTGTCGAAAAGTGGAACCAGACGAATGTCAGGATCTGGACCCAAAAAAAAAATAATCACATTAACAACATGTACAAGAGGTACTTATAAGTAACAACACGTAGATGATTAATTTCAAGCAAGTTTAAAAATAAGCTACCTTTTTCACACAGAAATGGCAAGCGTTCTGCGCATAGCGTTCGCTCTAATCCATCCACCGAATAACTAGAGCAATCTGCTGGACGGTCTAACGACAGGACCCAAACCCGCTGATTATAATTCACGTTAGATTGCTTTTTAATTATGAACTTCTTTATTTCCTTTTCGTTTACGTCTGTCAAGTAAGGAAGGGAACCTTCTTCTGACTAATATTGAACAACAATATAATGAAAATAAATCCTGTCAACGATTTAACCTGATGTAAAAATAATTACCATGCAATAATATTTTGCTTCTTCGTTTGACATTACACCAGCAACATAAATGAAACACGTTGCTCCAATTCCGCTCCAGCCAGGTAAACATTTACCTATGTGTTTATAAATGTCAAATTAATAAATAAATAAAAATAAAAAAGGATGCACGCTTCTAAACAATAAAACGGAGCTCACCATCAACTAACGAATCATTCGTTATATAATATGGTTCATATACAACTTTTAATAACTGATCAAAATCGTGTCGATCTCTGATTCGTCCAGCAATTGCACTGCTTTGAAATTCATAACCCCACCAGTTATTCGTGGCGTCGATGTCATCATTGTCTATCTTATTGCTGAAATATAAACTAATATTATTATTTTGGACAAGCTGAGGAATATTGAAATATTATACGGTATATTACATTGAACCGTTTCTTGCAACAATTTCATAATCATTGTCCAAATTAATTAATATGTTATTTTCGTAATTTTGGCCGGTTCCTCCAGCAAAAATAGTTCCACTATATTCGGGAGTTTTTGCTACATTCTCATAAAAGCTGTTATATTGAACGGTTTGGAAATATTTTGGTCTCAGTCCTTCAAAACCGTATACGGCAAGTGTATGACGACCAGTATTTCTTCTTATATAATTTTGAGAAAAATTGCAATAAATCTGTAATAAAATTGCAAAACGTCACATTTCAAATTAATAATTAAAAATTCTTGTAATACAGTATTTATAGTAAACTGACCGATTTGATCACAATAGTATCCTCGTAATCAGCATGATTTTGGGTGATAAAATTATTATTTATCGCAGCTTTGCTAATGGTCTTGTTGTCAGAAATAATTATTAATGCATTCCTATTTTTGTTGGAAGTAATAAGATTATGCGTAATATACGCCAACAACCGGCTTCCTCCAGAAGTGGCTTCATTTGTAACTGACAATCCACCTTGATTATTCAGTAACAAATTATTCTGAAAAAAATTGTTTGTAGTACGTTAAAGGTTGGAGTAAACCGTAATTCTTACATGCACGATTATACTCTTCGTGTTTCGAAGATTAAAAATGACAGCAGCTTCACAAGATGTAAAATTCCCAAACATGCCAATACAATTGTCTTTGAACTGGTTATGAATAAGTGAAGTATAGGGATTATTATCCCCCGTCGATAAATACACAGAGCCTCCCATTCGATTATTTTCAATAACTGAATAAGTAATGTTATGCCAGTTATCCATTCCTGCAAGAACAAGTTAGATATTAGCGTAAATTCGATGCTGGCATAAAATAAACTTGCTCTTACCCACAGAGTGTATGATATTCTAATAACTTATACTATGCTCTTACCTAATCTAAGTGCCGGGAGAGCAACAATTTCGCCAACAAATCCGTGATCTTCTGTTGCCCCACTTACGCTTAGTTGTATGCTAATTATACCACTTTCAGTCGTAGTAAAGAATTCGTTCGTGTTATTCGAAGTAAAAGTCAATTTCCCTAGCTCAGTAGAAGTACCGTAAACATTCCCTTCAAATACTCGAAGAAAGTCCGGGGGTGAAATGTCGTCCGTAGAATTAAAAAAGTTAAACTGCAGCAAACGGAATGCTAGTTGGCTCTGTCCATGTGAACTCCGAAAAATCTTCACGCAGTCAACAGGATGATTGTGATATCGATAATAAACCAGCACTCGTTCTTCCACCTCTAATTCTTTGTGCGATTCGCAGATGTCGACTAATCCAAATGCATTGAATGGAATATGAGCAGTTTTCAGAGGAGTGAACTCTGAATCTTTTCTATTGCCGGCGTATCCGTTAAGTTCCATAATATTCACTCCCACACCAAGATTGTCCACAATTCTGAAATAATTTGAATATAGTGTTATTAAAAATAATTAATTGTCATGGTGATATACTTTTACCTGCTGTCAAGCAAATTCACGCCCACATTAGGTGAAATTAGATTGACGCCGTGCGAAGCGCTTTTGGTTATGTTGATATATTCCAGCTTACGTGGGGCATTGAAAATGGCTTGAAGTGCACTACTCTTTTCGTTATGCAAAATTCCTGCTCCAATTATATCAACATATTCGAGAACTGAATCTAGAATGCCAATCGTGTCGTGAATCTTGTCAAATGAGTAGCCAATTTTATGTTCGTATTGGGCGTTTGCAAATCGAATTCCTCCCCAATAGTAATAACTCTGAGGCAAATTTCTTTCTCCGCAATAAGCAAAAACAAAATCTGCACTAGCAGGACAGGAATAAACGTGGCGAAAATCGCCGTTCAATCGAATATCGCAATCAAAGTAGTGTTTTTCATTTCCAATACATTGTCTCGGTTCAGGCCATGTTCGAATTCTGCTCAAGTAAGTGGGATCGATGTCTAATCGTGAACCAAACTTAACAAACACATTCATATTCTGAAATCCTAATTCTTGACAAACGACTTCTGCATTACGCTCAGTAAATCTTTTGTCGCATAACGGAGTCCATTGCAACGTCGTAACATTAAGCACCTCAATAAATCCCTGATTTGCTGCATATTCGCATGGTGATCTTGTGCATAAACGAATCCGTTTTTGTTGTGGACTACCGACAGATTTACGATAACGTCCACTCGAAGAATAATAGAAATTACGCTCTTGAGTGTATGGTGTCATGGAGATGCGAGCGAAATCTCTACCGCTAGCTTTCAATGCACCCAGAACCAGAATTCCAACGCTTGGGTAAAACTGGATTTGCACTCCTGGATCGATAAATAAAGTCTTCTTTGGCATAATTGTTAAGTCCGATCTAATTATGTATGGTTCTTCTCTCCATCGCAATACCGTGTCGTTGTACATTCGACCACCCAAATAATTCAGATTAGTGAGTGGCGGTTTTAAAGTCTCCGTGTTTCGATTCGCGTCTGTCAGACTTTTTTCCAACAGGAAATAACTAAAATCAGCGATGGCAAAACTATTCCAATCGTCAAAATCAAAAATGCGACTCCGAATGTATTCTTCACGTGATCTTCCCCACCAATTTTCTCTGACGTCAATAAAGTTGTCGAGAGAATTAGTTCTGACTCCAGCTATCAAATCATATTCCAACAAATTTTGATCAAAAACGTTGTTGTTGATAACAATCTTCTGCACTCCGCGCACGGCCACCGTGTAACTGTTTGGTTGGTAACTGGATTCTGTTTTTAAACTGGATACGTATCGATTGCCTTGAATCCAGTTGTTCACGAAATAAGCTGAAATATCTCCACTCATGTCGTTGTGACTGTTGATATCGCTTTCAAACATGAATCTGCACGTATTGTTGGAAATAAAATTTCGCTCTATGAGCATTAACTTTTCCATTCCACTCAGGTTAATCAATCCATTTTTGCAGGCATTATCAGAAAAATTATTTTCACGAATGAAGATATTTGCGTAGAAGCCATTGATCACAAATTTAAAATATTTGTTATATATGACGGTATTATTTTGCATATGGAATGCGTGTCCTTCTGCGGGTTTAGACTGCCACACATACGGTAACATTATATCCACACCATTTTCCCGATTTCCAGAAAAACTGTTGCCACCAAAAATCCAATTGAACACATTATTAGAATTTCGTATGTCTCGACTAATTTGCAGAACACCACCTCCACCATTGCTGTCTACATTAGTTTCGTTAATTAAATACGTAATGTTGGCTAAGACAGAAGCAACTGGTTCGTGATGTGGAGTGATGATAAATAATGCCTGCTTATTATTATCGTGAATTTTGCTTCGGTAAATTTCAATCGATTCATTTTTCGTCCGCAGATATCGCTCGTTCAAATCACCAAAAGCACGGTTGTAATGTAGTACGGAAATGCC
>JAQIWS010001436.1:0-11498 GCA_034696085.1 Stigmatogaster subterranea | reverse complement strand
TGGTTTTAGGTGATGATTAAAATATGCACAAAGTCGTCTTAGTCAAGCGCAAAATGACTCATTTAGCGTTTTGTTAGGCAATATTTGTATGTAGTACATGCAAACACAATAACGAAAAACAAATATAACTTTTGAGAAAAATAATTTTAAAATTTTATAACAAAATTACTTTTGCACGTACATCTGTCTACCAAATTTTTTTACGTTGAATAAATATGTGAATAATTAAATTTAATTTGACGTTCTCTTTGCACAATTTGTTTAACGTTACCCATAAATGTTGAAATCCTTTCGAAGAGTTTCACTGCATTAATGAACAAAAAAAAAGTCTTAACAACCAACCTGACTTTATTTTAGGCTACCTACAAGTAAATTAACTGAGGAGGTGGATGAGTTCGGTGTTTACGTGGTAATTTGATCAATACGAGTGCTGTGTAAAAGGATGACGTAGTTATTATTTTGGAAATTGCATTTACAGCTCTTATCACGATCCACTCATCCGAGCTCCTTTTTTTATTATTTCACTAACAACCCAGACGTTTCAAAAGTGATTTTCTGGGGAATTTCACTCAAAGGATTAATTATCTGCCAAGCGTATATAAAATGATGATAATGAAGTGTCTGCTCTTCTTCGTGCAGCTGTGAATTTCCGCTATAAAATTCTCTCTTCAGTGATGGTATTGACAATTAGATTCCTTCCTTTCGCTTTTAAATCCTATTTCCAACATTTACTACGATCCTGCTATTACTAAAATATAATTTAAAATTCATTTATTGAAATTAATTCTTTTGATTTTTTTTTTTTTTAGTCCAAACATTAAATTAATTATTTTTTTACAGCATCGTTTTATGATTTTCGAACTAGATTGAAGTATGGTAAAAATGATTTATAGACACGACATGTATTATTTTTTACATTTTATGAGGGAGCATGAAAAATTTACTCATCCTCTGAATTGTGATTTGTGGGTTGAAGTTTGCGTATGATGGGCGGATAAAAAATTCATACAACGGTAAAAGATAAAACAGGGAGGAAATGGTTAATAATTTAATTACAAATGAGTTAAAGGAATACTTAAACATCTAAGACCCACGTTCTTGGAGTAGATCCCCAAAATGAAGCTTAAGGACATTGACGTATTGATCAGTGCTGGCAGAGCTGAAACTTTAAATTATGAATTGAGGGCGAGTTGAGTGAATTTTAAACTTTCAGTTGCTGTCAGCAGTTGGTGAAGAATGTCAGGTGCCTGACAGTAACCATTCTTCATATCCAATTTTTTTTTTTTTGTTGAGTTTTATGGGGAACGTTACAGCTACAGTTGTCACCAATTTCATTTTTCGTGGTTTTTTTCCCCTCCCAGGAGCATTGTACTTTGTGAGTTTTTTCGGACAAGAGTAAATGGCTCCATTAATCCAGTGCAGGACCATCTTAATTGACAGTAACGATGGCATCATTCCATCGAGAAGCGTGCTGGATGCGGGCATTTCTGTTTCTGCTTCAGAGCACAATGGAGAGGAATTTGGTATCGAATGAGACGCAATTGCTGCGAGCGGAGAAAAATTTGTTGTCGGTCGTTGTTTTCTTGCACGCCATATGTCGTGTGACTAAGTCTTAATTTTCTCCGCTGCCTCGACCATTCGCTTTGCCCAACCAATTTCTTAATAATTCATACAGTCAATTTGTATTAAATTAATTTAACTCGTGGCCTACTTTTCTAAACTTCTTTTCGGATGATTGTATTATTAAGATAATAATATCTGCAGCTTACAAATTTAAGATGAATTATTTATCAAGGGATAAGAGCTGAACGACAATAAACCGTCTTTTATTTTATTTTTATTCTCCGCAGGTCAACCGTCGAAACCCGAAATCCAATACGCTGGTGATACGGTCAAGCCAGAACTAAATCGCATCGGGCCTGTCGTGGAAGGCAACTCGGTGACATTGCACTGTGAAGAATTAAACGGTTCTCCTCCTTCTGAAGTCACCTGGTGGAATGGAACGGAAAAAATAGTCGACGGTCGTCCCAAGCAAGCATCGAGCACAATCAATATCAAATTGACGAGGGCAGACCTTCAATCTACTTTCGAGTGTCAAGCCGTGAACGAAGCTGTCACGACACCCGTGGCTAGTCAGGTGTACTTTGATGTACAAAGTAAGCAAAACAACTATAATAAATTATGTATAATAAATTTTGTTTTGATTCCTGTTCGTATATTAAATAATTGCAAAGCGGTATAAATAGATTTGTAATTTTCCTCTAGCCACCAAAGCTCACTACGATGCTTGTCACTGGAGGGAAATATCTGTTACATACAGTATAATGGAATTTGTGTCACGTATCGAGAATATTGAGAAGCATTTCAAAGAGTGATTAATGTTTGAAGTCGATCTCTTGTAATGCCTTTCGCCTTACACTTCCCAGGAGACGAATTCCCTTGATTGTGGTTTGAGATCGAAAGGATGAACAAGTTTGCTGGTTCAGCATTCGTTCAGAATTCGCTGACATTCCTCTCGCAATCTCTCTTTCTCCTGTCCTGTGTAGGAGTGTAAACCTTTCTTCGTCTTCAATTCACTCTCTGTGACAACGGTTTCTTTTTCGCCAGAGAGAATACATTAACGAAATTGCTGGTTTGAAATTCGATTGCTACGTTGCTGTTGCTATTGACTTACTCGATAAAAGAATTCTAAATTGAAAACTTGCTTTAAATTTTTTAAACATTTTCAGAGTTTGAATAAACAATTCACGTTTTAATTTTACAGCTCGACCACTCAGTGTTCACATGTCGGAAATCGACACACCTGTTGTTGAGGGTGACCTCGTGAGCATCGCCTGCGTGGCCGAAGGCGCTCGACCAGAAGCCACCATCGTTTGGCGCCACGACAGCAAAGAATTGGCTTCAAATGCCAACATCAAGACAGAAACCGTCGTTGATCGGCTCATCGACCCGAAAGGTTCCAATTACACTTTCACCACACGCTCGGAGTATTCCTTCACTGCCACAATGTTCGACAACGGAAAGCGCGTCTATTGTCAAGCTGAGAATGTCATTATGACGGACAGAAAAGAGCCTCCCATGGAAGATTTCCTCAATTTGAACGTCCAATGTAAGTTAGAAATGAGATAATTTGCATATCCTTTCATGGATAAAGTATATTGAATATTCCCCGGGGAAAAAAAAAAAAGAAATTTCGTAGATCGGGGACACTAATAAGCGTTGGTAGAGAAATTTCTGAAGAAGCTCAATTTAAAAGGAAAATTAGTTTCTCATTCATTTCGCTGAGACTTTGCGCGGAAGGGGAGCGGATGCAACAAATCGTCTGGAGATTTAATAAATTTTGATCTTTAATTAACACCGAGACGGCAGACAGGCAGGCAATGCATATACATTATAATAGCGGAATTGGATTGCTGGATAAGATATATAGGGTAGTCAAATTGCTGCTGTGGCTGATTGTATTAAATCCGTCGGGAATTAAGCAACATTATTAAGAAGGCAACAGTTTGTATTTAATTGGTCAGTGCTTGTGGTTGTTTATGTTTAAACCGGAATGAAAGGCTTATTATTGATGTAGGAGGAAATGAATTGATTTTTGTAAAAATTGCAAATGAGTGGTGATTGGTCTGAAGATGTTTTATTTGATTAGTGTTGTGTGGTTTAGGCTTTCTTTCCTAATTATGGAGTACGAGGAGTGAGGTCAATTTTCTGCTCCCGCTCGCTCAACTCACGCTCTGTCGCTCTTGCTTTTCAATCGATCCCTCGGTCAAGTGGTAGTGAGTCGGCCGTACTCTCAATTGAAGCACGTTTTTGGTTAGGGTGTGAGGGTGATTCCGGGAATAGTGCTGTTGAGTGAGCTGCTATAAGAAGCTCTTTAAACTATTGTGTCACCCGTCTTGATGACCACCACCTGCGCGAGTTGGGTAAAGAGCTTAACTAGGGTTGTAAACGGATTCTACGGACTCACATTCCAACTCAATTTTTGTGGTATTTTTGCAGGTAATAACTCTTTAAATTTTATGTGGCAAGTTTAAGTACCAATTTGATCGGTGAGGTTGTCGGATAAAATGGTAATTAAGCGGCCGTCGAAGAAAATTGGTCACGTCGTAATTAATGGTAAACTGTAATAATTGATCTTTAGGTATTAATTTGCTTAAATTGACACGAATTTGCAAAAGAGCGATTTGTGTAATGAAATTGGCAAGCATAATTATAGCGTAGTCTGGAGTAATGAACTTGTTTACCGGAATCAAAAATATCTAAGCAACAACTGCAACTGTTCATTTAAATTTTCTTTTTCGTTTTTCATTAAAAAAAAGTTTAGATTTGTTGTTGTTGCTTCAAAATTACCCAGCGATTTCGAATTAGACTTTCATTACGTTTCCACGGAAACCGACCTGCGATATTAATTTAGCATTGTAACATGATTTTCACGTCAACTAACAGGTTTAAAATCTTCATCTTTTATGTTTACCTAATCTCGCAAATTATAATTTTATTTTATATGCTAACCAAACATTTAGTTTTGATTTTGGCAGCCAATTACAAAACACACGTGCGAATAAACAAGAGTTTTCTATACAATGTCCAAGTCAAGCGCCCGAGAGTAACTTGCGTCGACTCACGCAGAATAATTCGACAGTTTGCCATAAGTCATTTCAATTGTTTGCACGATTTTAATTCTCTGTTTGACTAAACTCGGTTCGTAGGAGAATTAGACAGTGATTTTTCTTCTCCAGCACGATGACATTTTGAGCATAATTCACCAAGAGGGAATTTGGGGCTCGGTGACGAAGGCGTCTAGCGGATCGCAGTTAACGTTGGCACGTTGAATCACTGCGGTTGAGGAGGAGAGGTCATGTTGTATAGGGAGACCTTAACTTCTCCTTCCGTTCTCGTGAAAGAGTGAGACTCAGTGTGGCCAATTTCATTGCCCTGATATTTGCATATTGACGGCACAGTCGTAACGCGAGTTGTGCCCCGGGGAGAAGGAAAAGGAAGAGTTGGCTTAGAGGCGTTCCATTTGGTAACATCGCAACCTCGTCCTTCACACCCACTGTGCAAATGAACTTTTTCTTTTTTTCTTCTTTTTTTCTTTGTTATCCTTCTCTGCTTTCTTCGCGTCCCCGCGCGCGTTCTGCAACGCGGGTTCCAGTGAATGCAGATGCGCCATCAATAAAAGTCAAAGCAGAAAACTCAGCGCTTGGAGGAAGAAATAATTGGGACGATGAAAGCGAAAATGTCGTATCAACACTACTGGATTTGATTGTGATTGTGAGCGCAAGAATGATGAATGTGGTTCCTCCGAGAATTACTCGTGGAGTGGCTTATGATGCTCTCGCAAGCCTCGAGAGGGAGGAACGTTGAGATAGGAATCTATGGTTTTCGATTCTTCCCTATCTATTGCGAGAAAATTTCGAGTTGTTAGATTCTTGAGGCTTGTTTTCTCTTTTACTGACTTTTTGACAAATGAATAGATTTTAGTATCGTAAGGGAAGTTTAATAGTAAGTTTTTTTCCCTATTAATATGTAGTGAGATATGTAATGGGTTTATTAATAAATGGTGTCGTCAGGTGGTTTTGATGTTATTAAGGCGGCAGATTGGGTTTCATCCTCTTGCGCACACGTTCCAGTTGTTGGAGAATGCTAATTTCCGCTACACTGTAAATTATGAAGTGGTTCTTTAAAATAGTGAGTGTGAAGTTATGAATCGATATTTTGTCATGTCACTCCTGGGTTTTAATTGCGTCGGATTTTTATTTTAAAATATTCATTAATTTTTTTTTCAAGTTTTCGATTAATTAAACTACGTTTTGTAAAGTTAATTTTTGTAGCGGGTCTGATTTAAGAGTATTCTAAATTATCACAATGAATATTTTTTTTCATACGTTGACGCTCGCCTTGCTGCAAAGAGTGTGAAACTTGTGCTGCCATCTGCTGAGTACGGAAATCTTTTCAGTATTTTTTTTCGCGCCACGGGCATTTAAAAATGGCGGCAATTGGTACCCGGCGTTGCATTCAGAGCTGTCGAAACTTAGGAGTTTCAGCTTTAATTCCGATGTTAATATTACTAGTTAGTGGTCAAGGGTTAAGGTAAGTCGTTATCAAACTGCTGGGAGGAGAATTTATCACTTGAACGCTTCTGCGCACAGTGCTCAAATTTTTCAAGTGTATATAGCAGAATACCATGCTGAAAATTATGTATTTTTGTAATTTCGCAAATTTTATTTTCAAAGATATGCCTTCAATATTACGAACATATTGTAACATTGCGATTAGAATTTAATGAATGTTTCTGGATGATTTATTTTTGTTATTTTAGATGGTACATAATACACGAAATTTAATTTTGCAGATGCGCCTCGAGTGAAGCTCCTTCCTGAAGGAATTGTACAGGTCAACTACAGCGACCAAATGACGATGAAATGTCAGTTTGATGCGAATCCAACAAATTTGAGTCAAATTATTTGGCTTAAAGATGGAGACGAAGTGGATTTAAATGATCCAAATTACTCCGACGAAGTTGACGACTACGATGACGACAACGATGATGATGATGATGATGATGACGACGACGAAAATGATTTTCCAATATTGCATATTCGTAGGGTAACCCATTTAAACAAGGGAACATATTCGTGCAAGCTCGTAAATTCAGTTGGTGCTGGAGTTTCATCTACTTTACTCACGTTGGATGTTTATTGTGAGTTAACTTTCTCATTTTTTAAATTGAGCCGCGCGCGTGATGGAATTTCATTTATATGAATTATGTACGTTTTACAGATCCTCCAGTTACAGAGATAAATATAATTCCTGATGTAATATTAGAGCACGAACGTGAGAATGTCACTCTAGAGTGCAACATCGTTTCCGCCAATCCACCGGACGCTAATCGTTTTAGATGGCTAAAGGAAGGACTATTTTTAGAAGAAACAGACAATAATACACACGTACTCATAAGTCCGAATAGAAGCCACGTTGGAAACTACTCGTGTCAAGCTAAAAACAAGATGGGATATGGACCTAAATCCGAACAAGAACGACTATTCGTGCAATGTAATTAAATTACAAGGGTAAAATGTATTCCTTTGAATTATTTCTAAAACGTAAATGATTTAATTTATTAGATTTACCTGGACCTTCGTTAATGAGTAACGATCCAGCATTTGCTGTGAAGAATAAAACCGTAAACCTATTCTGCACGACTATTGATTTAGGACATCCACCTGCTTATCGTTACAGGTATATTGTCCACTTTTCAACAGAAACCCTTATCTTAAATTTTTAAATGTGTCGAAAATCATAATGGAATAGTAAACCTTCGTTTCGTAAGTTGGTTAATACCAATTGCTCCCATTACCACCGAAGAAGAAATTTTCTGTTTCATGTTACAGTGCTGTTAAAATTGCAGTGTCCACGATACATTATATTGAAACCTTACTGCACACAATTTGTAAAATTAATTCCGGAACTATTCAGAAAGAATACATTTTTTCCGTTACCTTTCGCGGGAAATGAAAAATTAATTCAATTTCCGTTTTGCATCAATTGTGAGTTTTCTTTTTAAGTTTTGGGTTCATAAACCTTTAAAACAACGACTGGTTAACGTTATTTAATGCTATTATCTTTTGATGTTTTATTTTTAGGCAGTGTGTGAATCGATTATTAAATTCCAGTGAAATTTCTGACAAAAATAAATACGATTTAAAAATATTCATTTATGTATTTGCTTATTTAGATGGTATCGTGACGAATTTGTGTTAGTTGACGAAGAGGACCACCTGTATGTTATTCCGGTAGTGACGACAGAAGCGCTCTCTAATTATTCCTGTGCTGCTGTAAATGAATTGGGAGAAGGACCACGTAGTTATTTGACAATGACGGTTATGGGTACGTAAATAGTTCTTATTGTGTGAATTATAAAATTTGTTTATATTTTTTTAAATATAATTTTACAGCTCCTCCTGCTTTTATTCAAAAATTGCCAGCAAATCACGGTGCTTCTGAAAACGCGACCAACGTGAGTCTAAGCTGCCAGGTGGAATGTAGACCTATTTGTGTGATCCACTGGCTTAAAGGCAATGATTTGATTACGGATGATCACGAAAATTACCGCATCGAAACGAAGATTTACGATGTTGATCTGGACGAACAGCATATGGATTCAATTTTTAGCAAATTGGTCTGGAAATTGGATACGTGGCCGCGTGGGCATTTAGAGCGGGGTTACGACAATGCTGAGTATTCCTGCATCTCGAGTGAAAATCACTTTGGTTTTGATGTAAGAAGTAAAACGGATTTCAGTGTTGAATGTAAGTTATAGATTTAAAACTTAAACTTGTTTTTAAATTATCAATTTTTTATTGTAACAGACCCGCCAGAAAATATTGCTGTTTCCAGCAAATTTCAGGATGTACTGGAAGATAGCATTCCAGCGCCAGTGACTTGCAGTGCGGTTGGTTTTCCTGAAGTGAAATATACGTGGAAGTTCAATGGCTCAAGAGTGTCCGGGTCCACTTATCTGCCTTTAAATTACACCATTACTAGAGATTTAGGCGGAAATTACACGTGCATTGCGGAGAATAAGCACGGCAACATGTCCACTTCCACATTTATAAACGTTGTTTGTGAGCAGCATCAATTATTTAAGGTGCTAATTTTTTTATGCTAATTAATGTCTGATTTTTTGTAGATAAACCAACGTGCGAAATAAAGAGTGAAATTGAAACGGGAGGCCAAGTGATCGTCTCTTGTTCAGTGGATGCAAATCCAGATGATGTTGAATTCGAGTGGAGATTAAATAACAATACTTTTACCGACAACGTCGAAATCGACGGAGTTCTGAGTCGAGTCGGATTCCATGAGAGTGATGAACATTACGGGAATTACACGTGCATTGCTAAAAATGATATTGGATATTCCCAGCCTTGTTGGATAGAAGTATCAAGTGAGTGAAGAAATTTGCCCTGTAATTTTTATTCTTCAAATTTTGATAAGAGCCGTGTTGTTTAATTTTTTTAGGAGAAGGAGGATGGTTGGAGAAGATATCCGAAAATAAAACAATTTTCATCATTGCCGCTGTGATCGGAATTCTCATTCTTCTTGTAGTCATTTTAATTCTAGTCTACCTCTGCAGGAGGAAATCGAAGTTGGCAGGTAACACATTGCATGATTTAACTCGAATAATTTGTTGCATGGTGTGTGTGAAAAAGACCGCATGTTTGAACGTTTTACAGGCAAAGATAAAGTCAAACTGGAGGAAAGACAAACGTGAGTTTTTTTTATTAAATGTTAACAACATTAATGCTTAACTTTGTCATGCTGCACGTTTAAAATTAATTTTTGTTTCGTTAGTCCTGAAGGTGTACAGAATGACATATCCCCAGTGTTTCGTTCCTCTGTTCCCGCAGGTATTTATTTGCTGAAAAATATTGTTTAATTATCCAGATATTTAAATGCTTATAACTTGCATGATTGTTTTTGTTGTTGTAACAGTGTCGTTTAAAAAAATAAATTCACCTTACCGTTTAAATCGAATTAAATATGTTAAAGGTAACAAGGTTAAACTTTGTCCAAAATGAATTATTATAATTAATTCAGAATTTTTTTTTTGCAGATGGTGAAAACGCGCCTTCGGAGAATAAGAAAAAGAAACCATTGCCTTCGAAGGAGCCAGATGCTAAAGCCTTTTACGAAAATCTTCCATTTCACGGTTTGCAACCTCCACCAAATAAGGTGAGCGTCCTTTGCTCAAAAAAAGGAAAAAAAAACAGCAGCATGATTATTATGCGTTTGGCTTTATTTACATGTTTATTTATTTACATATTTGTTGCTTTTTATTTGTTTTTATTTGGAATGATAATATCGCAGCACGCAAGACCAACCCCAGCTCCCCGCAATCATTACCCCACCATCAAGACAAAACCCGTTTACGAGAATTTGTCTTATTTTCCTAAATTGTTCACTCAGCCCATGTTTAGAAAAGACAAGGTATTAAATCGCACCTATCGGAAATTTTTAATTATCTATATTTTATATATATTTGATATTCTATTTTATAATTGCTCCTTTGCTTTAAAAAAAATTTTTTAAGTTAACTGAGTGAACTTAAGCTTAACATGACTAACATTCGCATGCTTTATTGCCACAGACGTCGCCCTTACAGCAGGATAACAACGCCGTGAGTAATAAAATAAACTCCCCGCCGGCCTCCCCGACAAATCCTGATGGTATCATCTACGCCGACTTGGCATTGGCCAACGGCAATAACCTTCCCGTAATCCGCAGGGATACACCGACAGAATATGCGGTGTTAAACTTCAATGGCAAAAGTGAGACTTCTGAGGCGTAAAGGTATAAAATAGAAACCCCTTGTAGCTACTGAAATCTCTTCTGGTTTTCTTGGTTAAATACTTGCATGGGGACATTTGGTATATTTGGTTTCGTGATAGATTTCGTTTTTTATTTTTATTTTCTACTTGACACTAACTTTGTTTTTGTTATTGACAGCCTTTCAAGCCCATTCTTCCAGATTTGGAATATGCAGACGTGGACTTTCCATCGCAGCCTCTAAACAACAACGCACCTTTTAGCAAGGCTAAAATAGTCGAACGGATTCTCGAGGAGGCAGACGAGGAACCGCCATCTGGCAAGACCCCTGCCCGGCCTCCTCGCTCCAAGGCTGCACCGCGTACCTAAAAAGAGGGCTGGCTGTGATTATTGAGGAAAACAAATCAAAGTGAATATATATATCGAAGAAGATGTAGACTGGACAATATGAGTGAGAGTAACGGGTTGATGATTTTGTTCCTCCACTAATTTTTTTTAAGGTCACTTTAAAATATGTAATTATTAATTTTTATTATTACAATTGGAGGGAATGTCGATAGGTGGAAAATAATTACATTTACTTCACATGCTTTTTTAGTATTATTCTCCGAATACGAGATTGATTTTTGGAGGAATAGTTTGCAAATGTGACAACCGTTTTTGGGATGTAGCGTTTTAGATAATTTTTATTAGCACTGGGATGCAATATTCTGTTTTGATTTCGTTTATTAATTTATTTTACAATTTACCGTATTTGTATTAATTTTATATTTGTCGAGCTAACTTTTTTTTTGGAAGCGATATTTAACTGCCACAAAACATGTTTTTATACAATATTAAATCCTATAGTGTTAACGAGCATATCACTCTATCTCCATCTCTTTTTCACAAGTGTTTTATACGTTTTAAGAACGTAGTTCGTACAATTGTGAATTTGTCTTCGCTGAATACAGTTTAAAAAAAGGTACTTATTTTTTTATGTGCAGTACATGAAAAGAGATTTTGAAGGTGGCAAGATAGATTTACTACTGTAGTGTAGACGCAAAACTAAATTCCACCAAATGAAGGAATGTTCAGTTTAGTTTGTGATTAGAACTTGTTAGTTGAATTCAAAACAAATAATGTACAAGTGAAATATAAAAAGAATCGATCTTGACTTTAAATTGTGG
>JAQIWS010001435.1:0-11501 GCA_034696085.1 Stigmatogaster subterranea | reverse complement strand
ATTCCAAAAATCCAAGTGGAAATTCCAAAAATCCAAATGAAAATTCCAAGTAACCAACTGGAAATTTCAAAATTCAAATGGAAATTCCAAAAAACCTGCTGGAAATTTCAAAATTCAAGTGAAAATTCCAAAAATCCAACCGAAAATTCCAACAATCCAAACGACATCACTAAAATTCCAAATAGAAAAGTCCAAATACAATTCCAAAAACAAACCAAAATCGTCAAAATTCAACACGAAATCACCAAAATCTGAACAGAAATTTCAAAAATCAAAACCAAATTTTCACTCACTTTGAAATTTTCCCACCCAAAAATAATCGGAAATCACAACACAACATCCAAATCAACAATTTGCAACAAGTACAAAATTTCCAAATTCCCCAACAGACCAAAAATCCCAAAACACCAAAAAATCATTCCATTCCTTCATCAACTAAAATCCCACTCATTCCCAACAACAATTCCACACCCAAACACAAAATAAAACCCCCACTAAAAAATAAAAATCTCAACCATTTTCCTCCACCAGATAACGCAACCAAAAGCGAAACAACGAGAGAAAACGACAGAAAAAGACAATCACCAAATTGAAGAGTACCTCGCCGACGAAAACGCCGCGTTCTAATCTGCTTCACGAGCCATTTGCATAAATGACACGTGCGTGTCGTCATCGCTCACAAACAATCCCGCCTCGTGCTTCGCCTCTTAATCTCAAATCGGGAGAACAAACACGTCCACGTCAAACGCACGACGTCGAACAAGAAAATTCCCAACGGAGGAACAGCAACATTTTTCGCCTTTTTAAATTCTTAAATTTTTGTATTTTTATTTTACATCTTTTTGTTGTTGTATTAAAAAGTTTTATCGGTAAATAAATTATAAGGTTGGGAGATTTGTTGTAACAGCGCGCGGACGTTTCACTTTACGTTACAACGGATTTTGTGACGTGATCGTTTTAGCCAATTTTAAATTGTACATTGTATATACCAAAATGGAGATTTCAGACGCGTTGTATAAATGAGTAAACAGAATCGAAGATTTTAGTAAATATTTATTAGGTGAAATTCGATCAATGTTTGGCACAGAAGAAAATGAATAAGTAAAATTTTTTCGAATTTTTGGGTTTTGAGAGTCGTTGGAAAAATAAGCAGATGAAAATTCGAGTGGTTAGGAGTGTTTAAAAATCATTTAAAATGTCATTATTTTCTTGAAAAGTGAATGTAAAAATGTTATAAGTGTTTAAAGGAGTTTAATTGAGGCCTTTTGATAATAAAAGCCCAATTAAAATGTGTTTAGTGGTCTTTAAAATAGGCTGTTTAAATTTGTTCGCGCTAAAATGATGATTTAAATGTGTTTAAAATTATGTTTCGTTGAAATTAATAAATGTGAGTGATGTTCATAGCTGTTTAAAGTGTTATTTTGACGTAAAAATATCAAAATGAACGAATTTAAACGGCAATCAAAGTGTTTAAAATTTTTTTTATCGTAAACAAAAGTTATTGTTTAAGTTATAGGTTATGAGTTGAACAGTCTGTTTAAACGCAGTTAAACAGCATTATTTTGGCTGTTAAATTAAAAATTTTGAAAAAAGTGATGATTTTCAGTGTGTTTAACATTGATTTTCAGTGTTAAACACACAAATTGACATAATTGACCTGAAAAATCAAAAATAAACACGTTTAACCACATCTACCACCGTTAACCGACCTTTCAATTTATGATTTTCCGATTTCCAACCGACCTTTAAAAGCGTTTAAACACGTTAAATCTCAAACCCTCAACGCAAAAAAGTTAAAATTAACAACTTTAAACACCAAAACACCTCTACACACAAATTTTCTAACACCACCAATAAATCCAAACGCGTTAAAACCAATAACCAATCAAATACTTTTAACAATCACCACAATTCCAACACCCAAAACCTCACAAACAAAATTCCCACTCGAACTCCATCACACACCCTCCAACTACACCTCTAGTAACTTAGAACTCACTGAAAAATCAATTAACAAATGCACTCCAGAAAATCATAGACACAGAAACACTTTCCCAGAATTCACTTCACTTCACTTCACTTCAACCACCACTTGACAACCGTTTAAATTGTTGCATTGCCCCCGAAGACTTGCGAACGATAATCTGTAACTACCTGCAACCGTGAAACGCGATTCCCATACGGAATAGCTTTTAACTTCCGGACTCTTGTCCGCTAATTGCGTCGAAGCGCTTTGAAATTTTAAATTTGTGCGATCGTAAAGATGGCGCGCACAATTGAACCAAAATAAATGAAATTTTTATTTACATTTTATCGCGAGGGGAAAAAGTTTTCGATGTTGTTAAAGTAAAAAATATGTGGGTAGATAAGGTTTTAATGGTGGGAATATCGTAAGGTGATTATTTTTTAAGGTTAGAATAATTTTGTCGAGTGAGTTTAGTTTTCGCTTTGTGGTGAACGTGGAAATTTGAGTTTAAAAAGGTGTTTGAGTTCGATTTATTACTCGGTTGTATTTCAGGTGTTTTATCTCGCTCCGCCCGAGATATCGAAAAATCGGAAAACGTCACGGATTCTGTCGTTATGTGAAGAGGAAAAAAGGGCAAAATATCCAATACGAAACATCTGTTTCGTGTGCTGTAGGAAATAAAGCAAAAAGAGGAATTATAAGATAAAAATCAAGTTAAGTTGCGAAACGTAAATCTTGTCCTCAGGTTGTGGAAGTTTTTCAAAATGTTGTAAAGAATTAAGCAATGCTCAGATTTTGGTGAAATTTGTTGCATATTGTAGAGAATAGGTCAAGGAATGTGTACCACTACAAACATTTCGAATTTGCAATGTTAGTTTAGCAGAAAAAAATTCCTAAAGTTGAAAACAAAAGTCTCCGCAATCAGCGGTCATCATTTTGTTCTAAGCCTCGTTGACAAATAACCACTGTTCCGATTTCGATGAAATTTGTTGCATGTTGCGCGAAATTTATCAGAGAACATGTACCATATTAAACTCATTAAGTTTGCATTGTTAGTTTAGTAGTTCTTGGCAATGTCCCTATTTCAGACTACGGCCAAAAAATAACCGCTGCGCAGATTTTCACTAAATTTGTTGCATTTTGCGCAATAAACTTCAAAGTTTTGGATAAATAATTAAATTTAATTTTAAATTGTTTACTTTGCAAAGTTATATTTACTCAAAATTAGAAATAAGATTTTATTATTTTTTTAATTATTAATCCGCATTTCATTTCATTAGAAACTTAATATATTAAATATTAATTGCTGTAAAAATTAGCAATTTTTATCACCAAACCAGATGACTAAAAATAAATTCTCAAGGTACAATATTAGTGCAATTTTTACTGCCTTTGAATACCTCAAAAATTTTAAATATTCTCAAATTCTTCAATACATTTCACGTAATTTGCAACAAATTTCGTAAAAATCGAAACAATACTTAATTTTTGACAACATTTAAAATAAAAATTATCATCTTATCATCAACACAAGTTTCAGTTTTGTAACAAAAACATTTTGTAAACATTTTCTCGGGTTATTTGTTCCAAAAACAAAAATACACCAAACGGCAAAAATCAATTAACTTTAAATAAAACATTCCGCACAAAAGACGTTTCAAAAACAATAAAACATTGCTCAACACATTGACGTTTTCACCAAAAGAATCCATTGTCCAAAAACGCTTTTTTCCGCCGACTGGACTTTTTCCAAGAAAAAGACGTTTAACGCTTCAACAGAAAAACAGAAAAGCCTCAAACAATTCTATTGATAAACTATTAAAAGCAATGAACGTTAGCGAAATGCGAAGTTAATGCAAGTGTATCATTTTTCTATGCTCGAGTTAACGTTTTATTCATTTTATTTATTTAAGGAAAAAAAAATTTATGAAGGAAATAGAAAAAATTTTTGTTATTGGTTTTCAATTGAAGAGAAGGAGAATGTGATAATGGGTGAATGTTTTTTTTTTTGTTGGGTTTCTAATGAAAAATTAAAGGTACAATATTTGGTTGTTGAATAAATGAAGGAAAGAGGGAAAATAAAATTTGTCGATTTTTCTCACCTTTTGTTGAGAGATAAGAAATTGAAAAGTAAGAATATTTAATTTCTTTCACTGAAAAATGAAAATTGTGTAGTTTTGTTGGTGGTTTTTATTTTTATTTTTGTAATGAAAATTTGTTAAAATGTTGAGAAGAAAATGTGGCGGAATAATTTTAATTTTTTTAGAATTTCTGTTACCAAAACCAAATACAAAAATGCAGGAAAATAAAAATTTCCAAATATTCAACTGGAAAATAATTCCCGACAAAAAAAATTTCGATTTTTTTCACTGGAAAATAATTTTTCGACAACAAAAATTTCCTCTTTTTTCACTGGAAAAAAATTTTCCGACAACAAAAATTTCCACTTTTTCACTGGAAAAAAATTTTCCGACAACAAAAATTTCCACTTTTTTCACTAGAAAATAATTTTTCGACAATCAAAATTTCCAATTTTTTCACTGGAAAAAAATTTTTCGACAATCAAAATTTCCAATTTTTTCACTGGAAAAAAATTTTCCGACAACTAAATTTCCACTTTTTTCACTGGAAAATAATTCCGACAAAAAAAATTGCACTTTTTTCACTGGAAAAAATTCCAACGACAAAAATTTTCACTTTTTTCACTGGAAAATAATTCCAACAACAAAAATTTCCACTTTTTTCACTGATGCAAAATCCCAAAAATCCTTTCCCACCTTTTCCATCAACCAAAACCACCACAAAAATCGTCAACAAAATCTTTAAAATTTCTATTTTTAACATCTATTCACCAAAAACAACAAAAACAATATTTTTCCACCGAAAAAAAAAAAAAAAAAAAAAAAAAAAAAAAAAAAAACCTTCACACGTTCAATACGCAAAACACCAAAATCCATTCGGATGATTTTTCCCTCGTCCGTCTCTCACGTTCTCTTTTATTCGTCGTACGCTATAAATTTATCGATTCCGCTAAAAGTTACGGCTCACAGCTTCACGGTTCGTTTACTATATAAACACCGTTGAATTTGCAATGGCGACGTTAACTCAATTTTCTTATTTTTCCATATTCGAGACAAACCTCTTTTCCACCAACTTTTCATCTATCTTTTCATTAAACGTTTTTCATTTTTAAAATCTACATATTTTCAAATCTATTTTGTAATCGTTAAAACGCTCTTTTGCCTCCGCGTTTAACCCGCTTGACCCGATATTTTATCCGCGGATTAATTAGCCAGCTTGGTATAACCACCTGTCTAGTCACGTACTCACGTGGCCATTGATTATGGTCCAAATGGCAGCAGTCGTCCGTTTTATTTTTGTAAAATGCAATTTTATGTTTGTTGTGAAGATTGGGTCGTACGAAATCAAAATCAGATCTCGAAATTATTTTATGGTTTGGTTTTAAAAGTGTAATTTGTTGTTAAACTGGAATTCAAATGGTTAAATGTGTGAAATTTTCTGGTTTTCAAATGAGATTTGTCAATGAAAATCGTTTTGACACGTCGAAGATGAATTAAAAAACACGGAAATTCCTGGTTTTAAATATTTTATTTTATTTTATCAGTTTATAATCGTGAGTTGAAAAGTTTGTACAATTCTTCATTCTGCATTTTCCACCTCTTTAAATATTGGAAAACAACTGCGCGAGTGTAAAACAAGCTTAAAGAATTTTTTGTCACGCTAAAAATGACTTTGTTTAAAGCGAAAACTTTCAAGTTAAAAACTTCCATTGTTCAAACAAAAAATATCCATTGTTCCAAACTCCAAAATCCATTCTTATAGCGACACTGTTTCATTTTTAACCAATTGTTACAGCGCTAATAACGAACTAAGTTTGGATTCAATGTTCAACAATGAACGCAGTGTTTTGAACAATGACAAATTCTTCGATCTTTTTCATTGTGTGTTATTACGTCAATCAATCTGCACTCAACAGACCGTTATTTTCTCACGAAGAAATTTTAAAAGTGATATCATTCCTGACAAAAGGTACTTTTCACACGTTTATTAAATGATCCATAGACAAGCAGATTCGAACACAAAAATTTAACCAACAATACCTAAACACGCACATTAAAAATTCAGATTAACAAATTTTATAATTATTTACTAAGTAAAACAATTTTCTGTTAAATTATCACCTAACAATAAATATCTTAAAACCAAACTGATTCAACCCGCTACCTAGCTCCAAAACAAACACTAACAATGAGCTAACAATATGCAAACAACAACTAAACCCAAACAAAGCAAACAGAAACTACGACCTAAAATAACCATTGTTAGCTAACTTCAAAACAATCATTAAGAACAAGCTAACAATTGGCTAACAATAACAAGTTAACAATCAGCATTTTAAAACCAAACAAACCAAACAACAATGCTTGTTTAAGCATTGTTAACCATTGTTAGCTAACCTCTAAACAATCAAATTTCAAATCAAGCTAACAATCGATTTGAAATTACATTATTTCTACCTAGAAAAAGCGAAATAAATCCAAGACTAAGTTATATACGAATAAAACCAATCGAACTCTCATCCGCTCCGTTTTCTCTCGCACAAAACTCAGTGGGAAAACTGAAAGAGAGCGAAATTCCAACGCTCCGCTATATCGTAAATCAATGAAGCATGGAATACGAGGGGGAAAAAAAGAAGCGAGAAAAGAACTGAAAATGATTCCACGGCAGGGGCACAGCTGCAAAATTCCAACCTCGCTAATGCCAGCCGGATTTATGTATAAAAGAGACGCTTCTCCATTTGCCACCTCTTTCAACACACCTTTTTCATCATAACCTGATAAATATCCAAAACTAAAGGGATAAAAGACGACTTTTGCCTGTCGAAAAATAACGAAATAATAAATCTCGGTGTTAAAGAAGTTTCGCCATATAAAATCCTTTGAGTAAAACGTGAGAAATTTTATTTCTTTTTTCTGGGAATTTTTTCTCTCACTCCAATTCCGGCATTTTCTTTTGGTGTAATTAATTTTTCTTCTTCGTGCACGAGTTGACACTTTATGAATAATTTAAAGCGGCGAGAAAAACGGAAATGAAAAGTAATTTAAATTACAAAAATCTTTCACGTATCTTCAATTTTTTGTTTTCACTCAAATTTTGCCAGATTTTTGTCTCAGAAAAGGAAATAAAAGTTTTTCTTAAGTTAATCTTCAGTTTACTACTTTGAACTTTATTATCTAAGACTAAAAATTTTAATGAATATTTTTTCTAACTGATGAAACACAAAATGAAAAGTTTTTTTTTTTTTTTTTTTTTTAGGGCAAAGTTTTTTATAATGAAAAATGATGTTAAACGTCAAAATTTTTTTTGGGGAGTTTGTGGTAAGAAAAAATTAGTCATGCTTTCGACTGGGGAAAAAAGGGAAAATGTGGGACGGGAAAGAAAAAAAGGTGAGTGAGGAAGAAGAGGCTACAAAAACTAATTAAACGCCACAGCTTTTCGTCTTTCGAATTAAAATTTAAATTAACAAGTTGAGGTGTATGCATAAAATATTACTTTAAAAAAAAATTTACCACGTTTTTTTTTTGGTGGAGTAAGAAAAAAAAAATTGTTTCGGTTTTAAAATATTAATGTCTAAAATTTGAGGTTTTGATAGGTGGAGGAGAATTTTATAAATTGGAAAGTGGAAATTTGTGGGTGAAAAAAAAAATTTTTTTTGATAGGAGGAAAAAATTTGTAAAATTTTTGTTTTTAAAGTTAAAGTTGTTTGTGTTTTAAGTTGATAATTTTTCAGGTGATTGGTGACAATTTTAATATTAATTTTAACGTTAATTTCAGATGTTCATTTGGGAGTTTAAATTTTTCTATTGAAAATATTAAAATTTTATTTTGGTACAAAACTGTACCAATGAAAAAATTGAAATTTCGGTTGGGAAAATAAAATTTGCAGCGAAAAATTGAAATTTTCTTTGAAAAAATATAATATCCAATGAAAAAATTGGGAAAACAAAATGTCCATTGAAAAAATTAAAATTTTGTGAAAAAAAAATCAAAATTTTGGGGAAATAAATCAAAATATCGTGAAAAAAAATTTTTTTCCAGTTAAAACAAAAAATACAAATTTATTTGAAAAAAAAAATGTCCAATGACAACTCATTGAATTCATTTCACAAAAATCAAATTCTCAAATTTCTAATTCCAATTTCTCTTTTAAACCATCCACTCACCTACAAAAACCCCACCTAAAATAAACCATCCAAAATACACCCCATATCTAATTTTAAAATATATTTCATAAACCCAAACGCCACACCTTCACCTCAAATTTGTCCAATTGATATTACAAACGCTCATCTTGCGCGCAATTCGGTTAATCCAGTGAACGTAAACCTCGCACACGACGCAAAGCGCGAGAGAGAACGAGAGTTTCAAAACGCGAACAGTTTAGTAACCGCACGAACGATAAAGAGGAGAAAGCGAGAGCAGCCATTAATTGGATTAGAATCAATATCTATGCATAATCTGCTCCCAGTTGATGAAATTTTGTACAATGCGAGGGTAATGAGCAGATAGCAAATTACTTTAATCATTAGGACGCACTCGCGTTAAGTTAAATGTTCAATTATTATTGCCGATCGGTTTATTTTTCTTTATCGTTGAATTGGTAATAACAAGAAAAAGGTTTGGAGTAATAAATTACCTTGATGATTTTTAAGAGTGAGTTAAGTAGGTGTTGATGGTGGAAGGTGGAGTTTTGAGTTTGGTTCGGTTGAAAGTGGAAAATTGTTGGATGTTGGTGAATGGTAACAAAGCGTATTTGTTTTGGTTTGTGTTGAAAAATGAGACTTAAAAATGAAACTGGAAAAATTGGAAATTGGAAATTTTTTGGGGTTATTTTTCCGTTAAAAAATAATTTTTTTTGTGTTTTTAATTATTTTTTCATTAAAAAGTGGAAATTAAGAGCGATTTTTCAAATAAAAAGCGAAAACTTTCAATTTTTCCCACTTTATTGTAAATTTTCGGTATTTTTCCACTGAAAAATGAAAAAATTTTCTATAATTTTCTACCTAAAAACAAAAAATTGTAAACATTTTCCAACTGAAAAATTTTAAATTGAATAATTTTGAAAAAATTTTAAATTTTAAATTTTTTGAAGTTATTTTTCAGTCGAAAAATGAAATTTTTTTTGTGTTTTTAATTATTTTTTCATTAAAAAGTGGAAATTAAGGGCGACTTTTCAAATAAAAACCGGAAACTTTCATCTTTTCCCCTTTTTTTTTGTAAATTTTCAGTAGTTATTCCACTAAAAAAAGAAAATTTTTTCAAAATTTTAAACTTTTTCCAACTAAAAAACAAAAAATCCTAAACATTTTCCAACTAAAAAATGAGAAATTTAATAATTTTCCACTATTCTACTACTCACTACAAAACACCACTCATTTTTCCATTTCAAAAAAGACAATTTAAAAATTAACTTAATCATTTTTCATCACCTTACAATGAAAAATTACCACAAAAAACCAAACATTTCATCACACTTCACTTACTTACCCCAAACCAACCAAAATTCTACATTTTCCTTTTAACCCCCAAACACCCAAAAAACAAAATTTCCATTCACTTACCCTAACCAAACACCCCTTAACAAAACAAAACCTGCAAAAATCACGTCAATCGTGACATATCACATTCCACACCAAAAAAAAAAACCAAAAAAAATCTTAAATTTCCCTCACCAGTCGAGAAAAACGAGCTCCCAAAGTGTCTGATAAAATAACTGTCACCTGTCTACGCAGAAATCGTACACACCTGCGCGTTCCGGCGGGGGCAGCTTTAGCGGAGCGCAATTTAAGTGACGTAAAATATGTGGCACATAAATCAACAGCGGGAATAGAGCAACCCCGCCTTAAATTAGCGCCCTGGCGAAAAGTGTTAAAGGGGAGTTTGTTCATTTATGTACGGCGCCAAGATGCTCCGGAAAAAGACACACTCTTATCACTCGTCCCTCTTTACAACGAATCGTAATTCATTTAGTTTCAAGCCGGTCGTAAATCAATTTTAAAAATCGCCATTTTCGCCACCGCTAACGTCAAAGCGTGAGGAAAAAATTGCGACACGCAACATCCAAAACCTAACCCCAATTAACATGTTTAATTCTAATTTCATTTTCTTTTTTGCTTTTTTATTTTTCCTTTTTCATTTTATAAACGAGTCAACTTATTCCCAAATGCAAAACATGTCGTGGTTGAAATTAATTTACATTCAGCTTCGTACGTGTGTATAATTTTTCTCATTATTTTTTTACGGAGGAAAAAAGAAAAAATGTATATGTAGAGGCGTAAAAATATATAAAAGAATAGCTTGCAAAAGTTTTCCTCATTATTTTTCTCCTCCAAAACAACAACAACAACAACAACAAAAATAAAGACATCTTGGCTTGTAGAGAAATAAAATGTTTTAAATATTAATGCATTATTTATAACACATTTCTTTTGTACTTGGTTTAAGTTATACGATTTATTATACTATTTCTGACCAAATATTTGTAAATTTTGTGCATTAAAAGAAGCTGAAATTAGTTTCCGTAATGGGCGCGACTCTAAAAATCAGTTCAAATAAAAGGTGATTTCACAAGATTTTTCATATGAAATATTGCTGAACTCCTTGTGTAAGTAAAATTAAACATATTTAAAACAATTTTTATATGATACGTAAACCATAATTTTCATTTTTATTTTTGATACCTTCGATAGAGTTGTACTCAATGTCAACAACGATTACTCCTGAAGTTTTTTCCATATGAAACATCAATAAACTCAATACACACCTAAAATAAACTAAATTTTACATAACTTTTATATGATACGTAAAGAATAATTTCAAATTTTAAGTTTTATTCATTTTTGTACCTTCATTAAAATTGAAATTTGTGTAAACAACAACGACTCCTGAAGATTTTTTCATATGAAATATAAGTTACGTTGATGGATAACAAAGATAAAACATATTTTACACAATTTTTATATGATGCACAAAACATACGTTTAATTTTTCTTTTAGTTTTCAGCAACGCTAGGAACGAAGGATTTTCAACCGCGGTCTTTTGTATCAAAAGAGTACAAAAGAAGGAAACTGATGTGAAAATTTAAACGAAATTGGATTCCTTCTTTCTCTTTCTTTCCCCCTTTTTTCTCCTATCTTTTCTCCCTCTTTTCTTGTCTGAATCAACACAGTTATAATACACGCGTGGAATAATAATAAGGCGACACGATTCGAACCTTTTCCGCGCAAACTCAATAAAATAAAATAAAGAACGAGGAGTTTAAAAAAAAAAAAGAAAAAAGAAAAGATTTCGTTTTTCGTTTCCACACACAAAAATACGAAAACGAAAGTTCAAATAAAACAAACAAAAATCGAACCAAAAATATTTATTTTCTAAGTATACAGGGTGAGTCAAAAGTCTGGGCCCCTCAAATTAAAATCTAAACAAAAACCTGTAGACAAATTGTGATGATGT
>JAQIWS010001434.1:0-11502 GCA_034696085.1 Stigmatogaster subterranea | reverse complement strand
TCACACACGTGACCACACACGTCACTTGGGGGCGGGATCATGCGCATGGCTACACCTTATTTTCTTACACCATGGATATTACTACATCTCAATGCAAGAGTTTCACTCCATTGACGTCTACAACTGAACCATAGTGAGTAACTGCGATAAAAATCATCATCCTGATAAAGAAAGTTTATAAATTCATCACGCAATCTAACTTACTTTAATTCCAAAAAAGTTTACCGATATACGTTAATGGACCTCCACACCCTTTTTCGCGGTAAAATTTATATAGCCATTGTAGTTTTGATACCTCACGTTGTGATTGCAAATCTACCATGCACTCCGAAGAGTAGTCTGAGTAGCCAAATTAAAATTGGCTCTGCTAACCAAATAGCAATCCATACTGTTCTTCAAACTTTACTACGCAAAGGTGACACCGCCTGTTACGAGTTGGGGTTGACTGACTACAACACAACTACAACTAACACCAACAACACCATTTTGAGGACAGTTCAAACCAACCATTTGTTGGTGAAAATCAGTTTAGAAAACGTTTGGGTGGAGTACGAGGTAAAGAAAGACTATAATTTTACGACACCAGCTCTAGATGTCCGTTGCACGTGCGATTGTCCTGGTGGAGATGACAAGTGCAACAAAAATTATGAATCGGAGTATAACTGTGATGAGCATAAATCCAAACCTGGTTTTTGCTTTCGGTATTACGCTTATGGACATTCTAGTTCAGGATGTTTTTTCTACTTTGATTCAGCAGAAGTTTGTTGCTCAGTATCGATTTACAAAGCATCGTCCGATGTGTACCGTGCTTACTACATTGCATCACCGAAGATTTATTATAAACTGAACACAATACTTACGGACTACAAAGGCAAAATATTGAAAGATTCTTCTTGCGTTGTAAGTCCAGAAAATGGTCAATCAGTACCAGGAAATGGAGGTTGTAATATTGCGATAGAAACCAGTGGTCATGCTGTTGTAAATTTACCAAATTCTCTGTGGTTGTATAAAGATCCAAAAAATTCAAAATTAATGGTTAATAGTAGAATTAATGATGTTGATGAAACGAGTTTTAGAAAATTAGGTTGGTTTAAATATTTGAGTGATGATTCAAACGAGATTTTCCACCTACGACGTAATGACGCAAGACATGCTTTACACATTGACATGCATAATTGCGTAGATGACAAATATACATGGACTTTTGATGCTGTTGGTTATCTAAAACCTCAGCATTCAGGCAAAGTGGAATTAGATAAAAGTGAATTTGGTGAACCTATTGAAGAGTTTTATAAAAGTTCAATTGAAAAAGTTGTGACAAAATACCGCACTATTATCGTATATCCTCGCACTACTGCGTCAATTGCTGTTCACGCAACGCTTGATTTTCCCGCTGATGTTGTAATTTTCCAAACGATGAGCAAATTTGATAATTTTCAGTCACGAATTAATTTTGATAAATTCGGGAATAAGATGCTCGAAATTGAGATTTTTAATGGTTTCGGTACATTATACGTATCTGTTGGTGGAAATAATGATTGTCCAGTTGAAACGCATTCTTTCACCATAACGAAGAATTTCGAAAAATGGGAAAAGCAGATTAAATTATCGCATTGCGTTATCGGTGAACAAAATGTTTGTTTGCATACGTTTGATCGTAATACGACGAAATGTTCTACCGCACTCTATTCAGAGGAATTTTTTACCTTAAACGCACGCACGTTACAACCGGCAGTAGAAGGTGACAATTTAAATTTAGCTCAATCTGGAGGTTGGTTAGCATCTCTTGATGACTGGTTTTCCAATTTATTTGGTAGTTTTAAATCTGTGATGGTGCTTATTGGATTGCTTTTATTTACAATTGCTATTATTTGTTTATTACGCGGACCTATATCGCAATGTTTTAAATATTTATGTGGTAAAAATAATAAATTTAAATACAGTGTTCAAAGTACACCGTAGTTAACAAAGATAAGAATTGTACAGTAATTTTAATCTATTTATTTTATGTTTGTATTTTGTATTTATTATTATTTATTTATGTAGTGTAAATTGCAAATGAAGTTACGTCATGAGTAATAAATTAAAAAATGTGGAGCACGTTACGGAATCTTTTTTTTATTAGAGTCAACAATCTTAAAATGGAAGGAAATTTATCGCACCAAAAAATTAACACGTAAAGTAATTTTAAGTCTATTGATGTACCAAGCTTGGCAATGATCTTTACGAAAAGTACATCACTCGATTTTCAATTTTTGACAAAATTTCTGTTACGCCTAAATAAAAAAAATTACAATATTTAAAAAATTTAAGTAAAATAATGTCTAATTCTATTCATGGAAGAACAAAATAACGGCAATTTAGAAATATATTTACTGTAAATACAATGAGTTGTTTAGTTCTCAGCTCAACCGTCATCTGTCAATATTCTCGCAACAATGTTTTCGCCTACGCTCAACAGACGGCGCAGAAGCAAATTAAGTTCTACCGCCTTTCAAGATGTCGAATAGTTTAAAGTTTTATGCACGTCAAAGCTGAGAAAAGAACACCAATGTAAGAAATAATAATTTCTTTACGTCAATGAGAAAACTAATCTGTTGCGTGCTTTTTTAGGAATGCAGAGTTCGACGTCGAACTGACGTTACAAATCCCATTCGTTATATTTAGATACTGGTTAGACGTAAAGGGAACTCGTGCTACAGTTCAAACCAAGTTCAAACTTTGGAAAATTACGTGTGGAGCTTGTGATCGAGAAGAATTAGGGCAATAGTTATACGACAAGGTAGACGCTATGGTTGTTCGCTCTGTCAGGACTGGAATCGAGTTAGAGGTATTCAAAGAATTGCTCGATGGGCGAATAATATTATATTAGTTATTCCGAATGAAAAAGGTGAGAAGCAAATGTTTAGATTTTTCAATGTTTGAAAAAAGAAAACGATTTGATCTGAGCAAAATTTTTTATCTCATCTATTTCCAGATAAAGCAAAAATACAAGCATTTATTGCCGCTCAGTCCGTGTCTGTTTCAAAATTTCGGTACTACTTATTGGATTCCCGCTTCCGATTGCATCGTGGACCAATAACAGCAAAGCAATCTACGCGAATGATCCAAGGATTATTCATCTGCTCACTGATAACGCGATTAACGGCACTGAAAAAGTGAAAAAAAGGCTACCCTGAAATTTACAAGTTATATCTTAAAAATAAGTCTGAATTTGATACCGTTGCAATTCTTAATTAGTAAGAAAATTGTAATTAATTTTTGAAATTAACTAGAGGAATTATCCAATTTATAAATTGACAGATTTGACAGTGTTTAATTTAATTTATAATTCTGAACTTCCTATTTTCATAAATTTCAGATTGTCCAGCACTTCCAGAGGGTGACTCATTAACTCTTGGATCTAATTTCCCTAGAGATGACGGAGGCAGCCCAGTGTTCAGTTACGAACCCCGAATCACCGACTGGGACGACACGACTATTTACCTGAAGTAAGTCATCTTTTCATTAATTTTAGCTTCTTCTAATTATCTCCGCACGATCATCATTGATTCCAATGCATTGAGCAACGAATTGTTGAGCAAAATCGTCTTAATTTCAGGTGATCCACATAAATGAGCGCGATGTTTGCCGTTAGGTCGAGTACCCTGAATCCAAACATCACCGTCTCAATTTTACAGCAGTGGTATCGGTAAAAAATGTAATTTTAATTTTTTTTTGCTTAAAAGAATGCATAAAATTTACAAGACTTTTATTTTGTGTGTATTATATTTATATACTTATTTATGCTATACTTAATTAAGGCTACAAAATGTAATTTGTAAAAACCATAGGATTTGCAATAATTTAGGCAAATGTTATGAAAATGTGAATTTTAAACAATGAGCATGTTATGAGATAATTTTGATGTCATGTAATGTCACGTGGTACTTCCTCGCGGTCAAACATTTTTTTAGTAAGAACGATCTCCCCGTCATTTTCTACTGACTCGTTTTCGAGTTAGTTTGGATTGGTATTGCATTTTTCATGTTTTTATTATGGTTCTTCAACCAAACTACGGTATCTGTTTTAATTAATTTAATCGTTTAAGAAGAGAAGTGATTAGTAATACAGCTTTGGAAAATCGAATGGCATCGTCACGAAAATGGCGGCTTGACGTTCGAAATACTACAAGCTCGTCGTTTGAGCAAGTAAAATCTTCTTAACGCCGAGCGAGTTGTTTTCGTTTGATGTTTTTATGGAACACAACTGTGATTCAATGCGATCGTCTCGAGTTTAATTTCGCAGGCAAAATTATTTTGCGGTCAATTCTGATAATCCTGCAATTTATAATCAATTTCGCGAAATAAGAATAATTTAAATATTTACATTAACAAGTGAAGTTTTTTGAAATCGGTGGATATTCTTTTCAACGGTCCCGTCGAAAAAAGTATCAGTCGCTTTTCACGTCTTGGTAAAATTTTTGTTAAAAATTTGTTAATGCTCTGGTTGAATTTGATGTTATGTTGTAGTTATAGTTGAGATGCTTAACTTTAGATAGATGATGTACGTTGCATTTTTTATTAATATTAAAAAAGCAAGGCACACCATGTAATAGAAATAGTAAAGTAACGTTTATAATACATTTCATTTCATGGAAGAAAATGATTATAATATATAAATTTTCATAAAATGGAATGAGATCTACGTGTTAAATTGGTAACTCATTATTTATACTGTAAATTCCTAATAACCCGTATTACGTTTTCTTCCCATGTACTGTCAACTTGGCAGCATGTGATTTGTCGAAATTACGATCACTATCGCACCCAATATACGTTAAATATTATGTAAGATTTTTTATTGATTGGAATATTTCAGATTTGACAAATCAAATCAAATGTAAATATAAATTTTATCATCCGTTATAGCCAGCAGTTATATTTGTAATTTGAATTTATAATTAAAATGTGTATATAGTTCAGTCTGCGGCGATTGTATTTTACCAATTAGTGATTAATAACTACACTGTACTCACTACTTCGTAAAATACAATTAGTGAGTAGTTATTAAATATACAGCATAAGCTATATTATTCAAAAAACTTATATCCAGCATCTGATGAGTGTTCGGGATAACGGAATTAACTGTCAGATTTTTGCTAATACTCCGTACTAAAACAGAATTTGTTTTCCGTCATGGGGATTTTAATTTAAAATGGCTAAAATCACGAATTATCCACTTTTAAATTAAATGTTAATAGAATATATTTTTTTTATTTACCAAGTACAGCATAACTATTTAATCAAATTGAAAGTTTAATACAGTCCACCTGAATTAAACTTTCCAACCGACTAAATAGTTATCTTTGCACATAATTTTACTGATTTTGTTTGTTTGTGTATTGTGAGTGCAATTGAAGACCACACTGGGGCATTGCACAATCAGAGAATTATAATTTGAATTATTTATTTAATTACATACATACTTACTTTAAATTGAGTTGTTGTATTTATTATATTTTTGTATTTACCGCAATATTTGACTGTAATATAATAGTATTGCAATGCTGATGAAAATTTGAATATTAACCGTTACCATCGTGTGATGTGAAAATGTCACGTTATAAGTTTACATAGTCAAACATTTTTAAAACTCGAATGTCGTGATGTGACGACGGTGAGGATGTTTTATATTTTTGCGAGTTAAGAGCTGAATTGCAGATTTATATGTTTATTTTTATTTTGAATGTACGATCAAACTGCCTTGTTAACTAGATCGTTCCGTGAAAAGTGTTGTACCAAAATGGCGGCTTGAATTCGAAATTAATTACCACAAAGTCATCGTTACAAAGAAAATCAACTAAACTCCGTATTAGCTGGATTTGTAAAATAAACAACATTGTTTTAACTCGTCCCAAGAAGAATTTCGTTACTGTAATAAGTTTGTGAAAGACACTAACCGATTTTTAATATTTGTTAAAAACATTTGTTAAAAATTGTTAATTTTGTAGTTGCAGTTGAAGTCATGTTGAAAAGTGTCGTAGTTATACCACTTTGTTAATTTAGTTTAATCTTGAATACACGTTACAGTGCTTTACCGTCGTTGAAATAGAAATTTTTTTAAATGTTTATAAATGTTTTTCTAACGTCGGTCCGTAAGAAAATTCTTCTAACGGACGTGTTAACAAATTTTATTGCACGGAATATTTTCTATGCGGTTTACAAAAATAATTTTTACTATTTTCAAGCTAACGTGACATCGCAAATTCGGATTAATTGTGATAAATTTTGAAATCTATGCTCGAAAGTGAAAGTTTTTATGCTTTTGTTAATTTTATTTTTCTAAAGGACAAATGAACCACACGCTGCAGTAATATTGCACTTGAGAATTAAGATATTTAATTGTTAATAAGTACATCTAATTCTTATTCAATTTTACTTGTTTTGTCAAACGAATTCATTGTGTGTTTTAGTAATGTTAAATTTACATTGTAATTTTTTGCTGTAATCTAGTATCACATTCATTACCAACCTGATTAAGATGACTACTTACCTTACAATCCAATTACTACGGTATTTCTGAATGATTGTACGTCCCATCATTTCCTGTTTTTGTTTCATGCCCATTTTTGTTTAAGGTTACACTGCACCGCGTTTGAAAATTGTGCAAAAATGTGATTTATTGAATTTGTTTAAATTGAAAATAGGAATTCAACACACGTTTTTCAGTCTATTTGGATTAGAAATGAACGTGGGGTAACTTTTTTTAAATTGCGCATATTCAACTGATTTTGATTGAATACTCTTTATTTATTTTACTGTGCATATTCACTAGGAAACGTGATTTCTCAGTTTGTAACAGTATAAGCCGCCTAGGAAACAGTGATTTAAAATCCCTACCGTTACTGCTGAATACAACATTATAATTGTGGTGACTAGAATTTTTATATTTGAAAGACTGAATTATAATTTCATTACTGGAATTTCCAAAAAAAATTATGCTTGCAAGTAGAATAGTTTATAAATTATATGTTTGCGAGAATAATTTCTCCTCTTTGGAAGGTTAATTTAATGTGGTTGAAATACCAACGTACTGTTTTCTGGTCTCAATTTACACAAGGTTTCTGCTGATGTAACCTCAGAAACTGAAGAGCAAATTGAAATTATAGTTATACGTTATAGTTAATCCGTATCTACTGTAAAAGTGTATCAACTCGATCAGTGTTTTGATTTATGTCTTCATACACAATGCAATGTGTATGAATCAAAACATTGAAATTTACACTTGTGACTAAATTACTGTAAATTACTGCTAAATTCCAATAATTCACAGTTGTCGCGGTAAAATAAGGGTATAGTGATTGAGAAATGAGTGAAATTTTTGAAAATATTGTAGTTTGATTTTCATAATTTTACTTGTGTAATTGCTATAAATAAGTTTGATATTTCATTAGGTAGCTTAAGTTTTTCGTTGGCTTTTGTTACAGTTTCACCGTACCTAATATGAACGAATCGATTGACTGAAAAAATTTTCAAAATGTGTTAGGATGCTAACAATTTGTGATGTTGTAAAGCAGGATTTTTACTCCGTCGGTCAGTCTACTTATGGTTGAGTCAGTTGGTGAATTTAGTTTAACTTTGGTTTATTAGTGTGCATATTTAGTTAAATTTCGTGATATGACATCAGAAATTAAGAAACATAATTTCAAAATATTATAGTTGCACGTCGCTCGAGTAGAATATACGTGAATTAAAATTTTTTGAATATTTGGTAACAATAGGAAATTAAGATGCTTGAATTATATGTACCTGCTAACTCCCGGTAATTGCATTGTACCTAAATGGTGATTAGTTTCTAATGAGGTCTGTCCAAGAGTTCGTGCATCCCATTTTTATTGTAAATATTTTGCGTCGTATTGCCATATCTGAAATAAATTTGGTATGGTGATGTCAATGTGTAATTTTTTTGTTATTCTTTAGTGCGATTGTGACAGTAATTATTTAACTCGACTTCAATTCCGTGTGATAAAGCCAAAGGATGGTCTATAAAATTGTGCTTGCTGTTTGAATTTTTTTAAATTGTTTTCGTGATCGGGATTTTAATTTAAAATGGTATAAATCACGAGTTATCCATTTTTAATTAAAACAAACCTTTTTGAATTTTAAATTTAGTGTTGGAAAGTATAACTTAAAATCATTAATAAACGACATTAAATAAAGTACCGTGCTCTATTTTTTTTAATCCCAGTACTGCAGATAATTTTAATTTTTGTTAAATTTGAGACAATTTCTTACGAATTTTTTTATTGGTTACTCAACAGTTTACCAATTGAGTTCAAACATTTGGTACTATTAAATTATTGCTGTTCTTGTAGTATAACCGTAACAAAATTCGAATGAGGTGCATTTGTCATAGTTGATGTGTATTCAAATTTGTGTGTCATGCAAAGTTTGATTTTCAGATGATGTAGTAATTTTTCCAACGGTGAGCGAAATTCAGAATTTTGCGTTCTCAGATTAATTTTGATTAATTTAGAATAAATTTGCTCGATATTAAATTTTTTAATGCTTTCAAATGAGTAACAATTAATGAAATATTATAACGAAGAACAGATTAAATAACTGCATTGCATGATCGGAAAGTTGTATTACGTTATTTACTGTATTTTATATTGAGATATTATATTTATTCATACTTTGTTGTTAAAAATGAATTTGTTAATTTATTATTTTCTTCGTGCACTATCGTGCATCAATGTTGTATTTTTTTATTTATAAGGAAATGTTACAAAGCAAATTCACTAAATTTTAGTTTAAAATTTATAAAATTATTATTATTACCAGAAGTAAATTTTTGAAAATCGATTGATATTCTTTTTTTAGTACGAACCCGTCAAAAAGACATCGACAGTTTTTCAAGTCTTGTTAAAATTTTTGAGAATTGTTAATTCTCTAGTTGAATTTGATATACCAACCGTAGCTATAATTTAGATCAACGGAATTAAAATTATTACACCGTGCTTTCAATTAATTTATGGTATTCTTTCTGTTACTTGATTTCAGTCCCGAATATGTTTCTAACACTTGTAATTTTACGCATGCAACTCTCCATTATAATTGTACATGGCATAGTATGTGGAAGAATTCTACATACTGTACGATGTACGTGTACGTGTATTCTTGATGCATTTTGGCCATTTAGCATTTTAGTTTAGTAAATTTAAGACATTGCTTGTTAAATTTTGTCACTTTCTTTTAGGAAAGTTTATTCAGAAGCACACTATTTACTTGCATTAAGCAACCACAACTAAACGTGGTACCAGTATAGACAGCTCTTTGATTATGAGAAACTAAAAAATAATGGCCTCCAATCTACTGTACGTCCCATGGCATGTTTTGTAAAATATAGGTATGCACAGTACATAATTTATGATTGGTTTCAAAGTGTAAATGTTCAATTGAAGAGTTGCATAAAGATATTGCACTGAAGTACTATTCTTGCAATGCTTAATCTTCATTCTGAAGTGATGATTCTTCATTTGCGGATTAATTGTAATAAATTTGGAAATAAGGTGATCGAAGGTAAAAATTTTAATCATTTTGTGATTTTGTAAATTTTACTTTTCTAACGTACAAATGAACCACACAATTTATTGTACTTGTGGATTCAATTTTTGCTTTTTTTGTCAAACAAATTCATGATGTGTTCTGGTAATGTGCTAAATTTTCATTGTAATTTAACTCTGTA
Source organism: Stigmatogaster subterranea (assembly GCA_034696085.1). Classification (NCBI taxonomy): domain Eukaryota; kingdom Metazoa; phylum Arthropoda; class Chilopoda; order Geophilomorpha; family Himantariidae; genus Stigmatogaster; species Stigmatogaster subterranea. The sequence goes on along the minus strand of JAQIWS010001434.1, from coordinate 1,773 downwards.
ATCTAGTTTTGACTATGTACAAATTTAAATTCTGAATGAATGAATACTGCATCTACCAATTCCAATTTTTTTTAATATTCCGTTTTTATTTAAGGTTATTGTGTTTGAAAATTGTGCTGAAATTTTATTTATTGAATTTGTTGAAATAAGAATTTGCCACTATTTCGACAGTTTTTTTACTGGAATGAATAGAGGGCGCTTAGTTGACCACTTGATTGTCACGTGATCTTCCAACATCACGTCATCAGAGTTGACGTACTGAACAAGAACGTAGCGTGAACGTAGCGTGAACGTAGCACCTCACTCCCGCAAAGCTTATCATCAAGCAAGAATTGTTCAAGGTTTGTTTTATTTCATTACACCGGCGTTAAAGAGAACTAAATATCTGCTCAGCTTAACTACAGTATTTATGACTTCGCAGAAGTAAAACTGTTACTTGACGCACAATTAACCACAATTAATTTGAGCAGCGTAAGCAAAGTCTAATTTGATGCTATTTTTGGAAGTGTAATTTTTTAATGTTTTTAAATCTGTGTTTATAGTCTTTAGCAAATTGATATGCAGTGAAGTTAGCCGTAAAAAATTATTTTAAGGCCGGACGACGAATAGACTTCAGTATTCCGTGATTGCAGGCGTTAACTCAGGTATAATATTTTACTTTTTGAAATAACAAATTACTAATGAAACTAAAATTTCAGGTGAGAATTTTTTACAATTCGATGATTTGAGCCACTAAAAGAAATTAGGTAAAACGAAGCAACGATATTTACTAATTGAAAAAATGTTTATAGTATATACTTGTAGTGTATTGGAAATTCGTTTTTGAATAAAATTTTGATGTTTTCTTGCTTTGCCAATTTGTCGAAAATAACTTTGCCTACGGGTCATGCCCAATTTTGTGTAAAAGACTTAGTACAATTTTCGATGCTCAAAAGAAGCCACCACCAGGAGGAGAGGGTAGGTACTGCCCCCTTCCAGGAATCATGGGATACATCGAAAATTGTACCAAGTCTTTTACACAAAATTGGGCATGACCCGTGCACGAGTATAAAATACTGATCAATAAAAAAATTAAAACACAATTAAATTTTATTTCAAAATATTTTACAATAAAAGAACATTTGTTGAAAATCCTTCAGAGACAGTTGATTATCCTTACAGGAATCCGAAGTTTGCCTTCAATTTTGTCTCTCGTGGTCTCTGCAAAGAGAAGTTTGAATAATTAATTAGTCGACGTACCAGCCACCATATTCAAAAAAGCAACGTTATTGGTAAATCGCGTGGAAAATTCCGTCGTCCCGTTTTTAAATTTTTAAAATAAATCCAAAGCATTTCTTTACTAATAACTACATTAAAATTATGGCTTCATCATAATATTGTAACCAAACCGGATTAATTAAAGAGTTACACGGAAAAAATTTTAAACGCAAACTTTTTAAACATTTAACAAATAACAAAAATGAAACACAACATCAAAATTAATGAGCCGAGTTGTCGCGAAATAAACTTACTTAGTCGTCGCTGCAGACTTCACACTTCGTGTTGCACCAAGCTCGATAAACGTGAAAGCTCGAGTGACACTGTCATTTTCCCGACTGATCGCGCACAATGACGTCTATTGGCTACTCGGTGAGATAATCACGTGTCACACATGTGGCGCCACCACAAAAAAACTGAAAATTCTGCTATAGTTGACCATAACCACCTAATAAGGGAGACCCACCCAATCGCGGAAAATCCTGGCGCAATAAAGATGGTGGATTTTGCATGGAT
>JAQIWS010001433.1:0-11503 GCA_034696085.1 Stigmatogaster subterranea | reverse complement strand
TCATCAAATTTCCGAAAGTGCTAAATCTCTTAGGTTGAATAAAATCCACACGGCTAAAAAGGTTTTCATTAGATGAAATTTAGATTGTGTTGTGTTATATTGTGTAGAAAAATGTTCAATTTAATTCGTTTATTTAATTTCTTTGTTTGGTAAAGTGTTTTGAGCATATTCAAAAAGTGCACGAAGAATTGCAGATTTCAGTACGGGAGTTGGATAAAACGAAAAAGATTTATTTTGAAGAAGAACATGTTGCTCACGACGCGAGAGAAAAAGCAAATGATGCGGATGAAAAGTACGCTACTTGTTTAATAAATTATTACGCTGTTGTTAAAGTTGTGTAACAATTTTTTTCTGGTTAAAGATTGAAACGGAAAAAAGGGAATTTGTTTCAAAGTATTGCGTCGATGCAGAAAAATAGCGCAAAGGTAGATAACTCACCATGTTTATCTTACTTTAAAATTTACCCTGTTTTTCAAACAATTACCGCAAAATTTATTGTATACATCTAGTAAATTACATCGCTTCTCTAAATCGTTTAATAATTTAGTCTGTTTGTTTACAACGTGACATTTACAAATCGTTCAAAAATTGAAACGTGTTTACCTATTGAGTGTTATTTTAATCGATTACCACAGTTTTCAACTAAAAGAGAAGCGTGTGACATTAAAGCGACGGCAGCGAGGAATGAATATTTATTGAATTTGTGGGCAGCTAATGCCCATCAATCAAGATACTACGAACTCGATCTCCCAGAATTCATTAGAGTAAGTTACGCAATGTTTTACAAAAAGTAGCCAAACAGTAGTTATCTGATCATCAAGAATTTTCTCCATTTTTAATCAATTTTTGCGAACATTATTTATTCATTTGACACTTCACAAGTTGTTGTTACGCACATTTGATGCTTGATGTATAAATTTTGTACGTTTATTGTGAAGTTACGCTTGAAATATGTTTGATTTAACCGTTTGACATTTGAAAAATGTTATCAATTTTGTTCTCCGTTTTTCAGACGATGGACAGCGAAGCGTATGAAAAAGTAACCGAATATATAATGTTGTTAAGCCGGACTGAACTCCTGACGTGCGCGGCTAACCAAGCGTCTTATAATAAATTAATGGGAATGGCTGAATTGGTAATTAAAAAATTATTTTTAATATTTGTAAAAATAATTCATAAAACGTCATTTACTGTACTACAAAATAACTGAAAACTTAGGAAAACATGAAGAAAATATATTTTTTTATGGTTTGGTTTTATGTTAAAATGCAAAATTGTTAATGGAAAAAGAAAAATAATTTTTCGTTTAGTTTGGAATTTTTATTTTCGTCTTCTTACGCGTTCTTTCTTTTTTTTCTCCACATGGCGAAAACTTTCAACAAATGCCTCTGTATAGGATAGAAGAGTATGTAAATAATATTTATAATTTATTTTTCTATATAGAAATTCTACCACAATCTAAAAGAAAATTTTTGATTTATAATTTGCTTATTTTTGATTTTTAGCAGAGTTTTTAATTGTTTTGTTTATTTTCATCACGTTTTCTCCAACACTTTTTCTAAGCATGTTACTTCACAGATGGTTTGACTTTTCACGTATTTATCTCTTGTTACTCGCAGTTTATAGTTATATTTTAATGGTTTACGTAAGAATATTTTTATGTTTTGTAAAAAGTACAAGAAAATTCCATTTGTTTTACGAAACTTTTTTACATTAAAAAATAAAAAAATAACATATTAGATATAATTTATAACGTAAGTTTAGGATTTTTTACATTAAACCTTAACGTAAAAACCGTGTAAAATAATCTTACGTAAATTTTAACTCATTTTTAAAGCAACAAGAAATAATTTATAATTGAAGCTTAACAAAATTTGACAATAATTGAAAAATTTGTTTAGTAAAAGAAGGTTCAATCAAGTTAAACCTTTAATTGGAGATTAAGAGATTAAAGATCAATTTGATTTAGTGAATTAATTCCAACTTGATGCAAAATTAGCTCTTGTTGCTTTAGTCTCATCATAAAATTTTATTGCAATCGATTTTAATTAATAAATCGATCGATTTTTTTTTGTGTCTTGTCGTCTTTATAGAACACAAGACAGTATAATTTAGATTGTTTTCTCAGCGAATATCCAATATTTAAAGACGTCATCAAATATCAATTCGAACCTTGTGATGACGACAAAGTAAACAATAATTTTATATGTTTGAAAGTTGAAGACTTTAAATGGCAAATAATGATTTGGTTATTGATTTGTGGAATTGTAGATAGATTTTCTCGATTCAGAACATCACGGGAGTTTTAATTTAAGTAAAGAAGCGAGAAAAGCAGCTTCGAAATATTTTAAAGAACAGAAAAATCTAAAGGATAATACGAAGTTGCTTAGGATGATGCTTTGTCAACAAGCTGCCTTGTCTCAGAAGGTAAATAAAATGAGTTGACAATTTTATTTGAGACAGATTGAAGGATATAAAATTGCAATTTTATTTTGGGATTTATTTTTAGCATGATCATCACAACGATCAAACTTTTTTAGAATTAGAGGATAAAATTGATGAAGTTCGGCAGATTATCAGAAGAGCTGAGGTAAAATATTAGAAAAAATATTTGGATTTTTCACAATTTGCAAGAAATTTTTCTGTTATGAATTTTGGAAAATTAAACACTTTTTAATTGTTATTTTTACCTTTCAGACAAGTATTCTTAAAACTGAGGTAAAATTGGACTATTTACGAGCAGCAGGTGTTAATGTCGACGAATGGTTAAAATCATCCGACTCAGAAGCCATCGCAGCAATGGATACCACTTCGGGAGGAATGAGTCGATCTCCTAGTCAAGTGTCCATTAAAACCATAGAATCTGCGGTAATTACCCTTCACAATCATAATCGATGTTTCTTTCGTCAACGTTAACTTTTTTAAATTTCATTTTGGCAGAACATTGAAGAGCATATGACGGGTGAAGTTGCGAACGATTCGTTTTACGACAGTGACTTTAATGATGCTTCGTCAGACATATCGGCGATGCAAGATGCTCACGAGGTGATGATGATGAGGCAACAAGGCGACGATTCTGACTCGAATAATTTAACGAACGGAGGCGAAGAGTATCGAGTGCTGAGCGACGCCAGTGAAACTGCGGCATTTAATTATTTACAGGCAACGGTTTTATACAACTACGAGGTAAAACTATGCAATTATTTCTACAAAAAAGTTGATTTTAGCTAATGTACAAAATGAATTAATAATTGAGATATTCTTCTCATCTAGGCACAAAATCCCGATGAGCTGAGCATCTTCGAGAGTGAAGTAATCGAAATAGTCGGCGAAGGCGATGGAGACGGGTGGGTGAAGGCGAGGAACGAGCAAGGGGACGAGGGCTATATTCCTCAGAACTACGTGGAGATTGAGGGAGGACAGGCAGTCCCCAGCAGTACCATAGAGGTTGCTCCTGTGTCTTTCTCCTCTGTGGACTACCATGTCCCTGTCTCCCAGGACGCTCCTGAGGGCCTCCAATTGGATCTCAGTGAAACCACCTCTGACCCAACGATTATCACTACCACAACCTCAACCACTACCACCGCTACCAAAGGTAAATTTAGGATTGTGTTGAGTGTGTAGTTTGGTTGAGTGATTTATGTTTATGTTGCAGTGCCACCTGATTCCTATTGTCGAGCGTTGTATGATTACGAGGCGACTTGTCCAGAGGAGTTGTCATTTGTTGAAGGACAGATAATTCATATTGTCCGCAAAGAAGTCAGTGAAGTTGATGATGGATGGTGGGAAGGGGAAGTAGATGGCCATCTTGGTTTGTTTCCTTCACTCGTTGTCGAGATGTTGGATGAAAATGACACGTTTTCGCCTCCGGTGATTTTGAGTTTGTAGTTAAAAAAAAGTTTTTGTCAAGTTTAATGTGAGTTTTTGTTGTAGGGATTGACATCTCCCCCTGGTTCCGCTCCTCCAATGTTTACCCCACCTCCTATGCCTCAGTATTTACTCCCACCTGCTCAGGTGATCATCACCCAACCAACTCCAGTTTGCGAACATCCAGACGACAAGCCTGAACAAGGTGTCGATTGTTGTCAATAATAGCAAATGTTAAATCAGTAATTTGAAAGTAGATAAAAGTTTGTATTTTGTTAACTAGATGAAACAGAAGCAGCGCCGACAAAAAGTTTCTCGCAATCAACGGCGGGATTCGAAATTGATATCAGCGCTGCTCAAAGAACGCAATATCACGGACAATTTTCTTCATCCACTGACAGCGAACAAAATGAGCATAGTAATTCATCTTCTGTTATTATATTATCATTGCAATTTAAAATTTCCTCTTATTATTCTACTTTTCTTTAAGACTACAAAAACACTGCTCATGATGCATGCGAAATGAAAAACGAAACAAAAATTGCACATTATTTTTTGGTTTTAACGATTATTTTGTATGTTTGGGTGATGATAGTTCTTTTGGGGAATTGTCTTTGTTTTCTCTCAATTTTCACAGCAGGTGAAGAGGCCACTTATTCTGAACTTGTCTCGAGCCCTGATACTCCAAAATCTCGCTCGCCGGTAAGTTTTGAAAAACAGCGAGATAGAAATTGCATAGCTTAAAAGCACTGAAAATGTAATTTCTGATCATTTTGTTTAGTTTTCCTAGTTTCCAAGCATGGGAATGTTTTCTCTCTGTCTAGACTCTAGATCACACAATTTTTTTTAGGTGTCTGAAAGTTTTAACACCAGACTTAAATATTGCTTTATTTTTAAAGATTCATATAGTTCAGGAGACTCCAGTACTTAAACTCCAAGATGACAACGCGAATGAAACTTCAGTGGATGAAGACACACTCCCATCCCCGCCTCCTCCTGAAATTCTGGATGCCATGAACTCAGCTGATTCATCTGAAGAAAAAAGTGGTAAACCATCTTCAACGGAAGGTGGAGATATTGACAGTTTGTCTTTGGGAGATCCTGCCAGTTCCCCCAGCAATGCCACTGGAGATAACAGCATTGAAACTGTAGTGGATGCTAATTACGTGACTGACTTTGCTGATTTCAGCAAAGAAAGAATGGAAGAATTGTCTTCAGAGACTATTGAAGTGGAGAGTCTCCAGTTGGACATTGATCCTGATGGAGAAGACATGGATGATTTGACTTAGAAGTCGTGGTGGTAACACGTATACAATTTTAAAACACTGTATACTACAGCTGTTGAATATTCAATGGTCAGTTGAAGTAACATGCTAATTTTCTTTTTGAGTTCTAGAAGTACAAATATTTGTTTGCAATAAATTAAGACAATGGAAGTTTTGGCAGTTTTACCAATCATATTTTGAATTTTTTATTGTTACTACATCTTTTTATTGTAGATATAGCATTTCTAATCCTTGGAGCAATATAAAAACTTTGTACAAACTTTTTGTTACAAGTCTAGTGGTTTTAACAAGAACAACTTTGGATATTCAACAGCTTTACTATGCTAAGTTATAATTTTATTGTTTAAGATTGTATTATAATTTTTTTTTTAGAAATTTTTGTAGATGGTCGTCTATAATGTATATTTACACATGTATATTTTTGGTGAATAAGTTTTAGCTTTTAACTTGATCAGTGTTGTAAAAAGTATATAAAAAAGTATTGTACAAATTTTTGAATTTTAAAGCAATTTAAAGTTTAAGAGTTTAGCAAATTTCATCAGATTATACAGTAATAATAACACTAAAATTAATTTCTAATTTCAGTGTTTTTGCTTTTAAAATTACCCACTATTTGGAGAGTTTACATATTATGAAAAACCACAAATTTTATCAGTTAGCAATAATTGTAGAATATTTGAAACTTCTTAGAATTTCCTAAAGAAAAATTAATAATTAAAATGGCGTATTGTAAACGAACTATAGATATAATTTCTTTTAATTTGCTTGTGGCATTGTTTTTGATTTTTAGTATATCTAAAAAATACTTTTGTCTTCCATCAAAAAATACCACTTTTACTCGAGCGATGTTTGGATGATGGGTTCGGCAAAGAGAAAGCATATATCAAATAATTTATCTTTATTTTGACAAATTAAGAGATGAAAAATTATTATAAATAAATCACTATAATTCCGAAAATAATTTATTTTAAGAGTTTTATCGCACATGCGGATGTGTTAAAGTCATATTACTGAAAAATTTGAAATTTATCGTTGATTTTTGCTTTTGTTTTAACGAATGAAAACTTGTGATATGTAAAATGGAAAATTATGTACAATGCAATCCAAAAAAATATTATTAATATAATTTCAAAATGTAATAATACTTGCAGTGTTCGTTTGTTGTTTTAATATGTTGATATGTTTTTTAGATTTAGGACAATTGTGTTACAAACAATGTGTACTTTATTAACTTGTGTAAAGTTACATTAAATTGATTTAATTTAAATGTTGGTTTTGTGAGTTGGTAGCTTATTTTGCTGCTGCTTATTTTAAGACACAAGCAAAACAACTATTGTTAAATGTTGCTTGCAACAATAACTAAGATACGTCATGTGTTTTAATAATTACTGCGCATGTTCTGCGATATTACAAACTCATTGCAGTGTGCGCCATTTTCAAATTTTGCTGCCATGATATTATGGCAAATTTATTAAACATTTTACCATTCTGTAACTGATCATTTACAAGCATGAATTGCAAACGCGAGGACTTAGCTCGGAAAAATTCCGACATCATCAACTGGAGAATCCAAGCCGAGGAATGGCAACGACAAAACAAAACTGTTAGTAATTTAATTTATAATTTTTGAATATTATCGTCAATGTTAAGTTCCATATTGAAGATCCAATTTTTATTTATTAGAAAGATGACATCGCTAGTAAAGTCATGGGATATGTTTTCCTTAAAAATCAAGACTGCAACTGGAATCGTGAAAGCGTAAGAATATAATTTTTAAATATATTAATAAATTATTTTGTTCATTATTTTTTATTCTGTAGACTTCAAATCAGGACGTAGACTCAATTACAGCGACACAGAAATATTTTTCACCGAAGAAAAAGGGAAAGTTATTTAAAGAGGTGTGTAAATTAATTTTTAAGAAGTTTTAAGTTGAAATTAAATGCATTATGGCGTTGTAAATTTTTTAATTTCAGAAAATACCGATACCTCAAACTCAGTTATTTGAGAGTAGTTTAAATTTATCAGCGAATGTAAATGTTCAAGATCCATTTCAGTTTTTTGATTATCCTGTTCCAGATGAATTAATGTGTTTTTTAAATAAACAGACGAAAATGTAACAATTTTTAATACAAATCTTTTAATTATTTACAGTATTATTCATGTTATGTTTTGAAACGTGTAGGATGCCATCCGTGAAGGAATTGAAGAAATTGAAGAAAAGAGCGATTTGTTGCACTTCGCCAGTTTTGAAACGAAATGCGAAAGAAAAGTTTAAGCGAATTTATTCGATAATCCAAAAACACAAGTCGATGAAATTACAAAATCGCTGCACGCAGACTGAGTTTTACTTGCCGTACAACACCCAATCATCTGAACCAACTAATCGTCGTAGCAGAGTACAACGTTTAAAATTTTCAATATTGTACTACATTTTTCACAAAAAATATTTCAGTTTCAGAAAATAATGGACGTCGAACAACCAGTCTACCAAACGCGAGAAATCCCAAACGTCCATTCGACAAGCGACATCGACGTAGTCGTCGACAATCGAATTTTTCGATCTCACAAGTAAATTTAATTTTTGTAGCATTTCCAAAAATTTCTAAATTTATCTTTTCATTCCAGGGTGATGTTGATAGCATTTAGTCAGTGGTTCCACAAGACTTTATCTCGACTCCCTCACAACACATCACGCGTCGTTTTGGACGGAATCGACGCAGATTCTTTTGACGTGATTTATCAATGGATGTATACGTATAAACTAAACGTCACTTTGGAAAATATTTCATCCGTGATGACAGTCGCTAAGAGATTAGAAATTCCGTGTAAAAAAATTCCCAAAAATTTTTGACGAGTCGAAATTTTGACGTGACGTATATTTTTCCTCAAAATTAGTTTTACTGAAAAAACTTCGCAACACCATTTTAAAAATCATTGTTTGTACTGGACCAATTGCTGTTTTTAACTTTGCCGACAAAATTGGTAATATGAAACTAAAGACGTACGTCACGTCCACGCTCAACGAGCGCGTCGCAGCTTTAGGTGAGAGTCACACCTTTTTACATTACACCGTTGATGAGTTGTGCACTTTGTTTTCACCGGAATATTCTCTTCATCCGAAGTAAAAATTTAATAATTTAAAGTGTTTAATTGTTCTTGTAAAATGATATTTTTGACGTGTTGTAGACCAACTGAGACGTGTTATCTGCTGGTTATATGGTTAGTTCATAACTGGAGTAATAGGAAAAACCACGTGTCGCGTGTTTTGGAGATTATCCCGTTTGATATTCTTACTAATAACGAAGTGTTACATTGCGTAAGGATTATTAAGGATTATAATATCAACAAGAATGAGGAATGTCGAGATATTATTCTTCGTTGCTTTATGTAAAATTTATTTTTAAGTGTGGATCACGGATTTTGTAAATTGTAATTTTTATTTTGATTACAGGAATAATGTAGATAATCAATGTAAATGTCGACGGATAAAAGACGTCACTCCCACATCAACAGATAATTTTTTCAGTCAGTTGAAGACTTTAATTTTGGAAGATGACCCGAAATACGTATTTAGAAAAATAATTTTGTTTTTGAAGATTTGAGTTAAATTTCGATTTATTTCACAGGAACTGGATCCGAAATTATTGAAAGATGTTGTAGCTATTCAGAAAGAATTTGCGCCAGTCGAACGCGAAATTGACCAAAATGATGTAAAAAGTGATGAATCAACTCAAATTGATGTAAAATTTAAACTTTATTTATATGTTTAAAATTATTTCGACTAAGAACAAAGTTTTGTTCATGTCAACACAGCGTGAAACATCAGCCACGAAGATCCAATCAATGTTTCGTGGTCACAGGACAAGACGAATATTAAGCCAAACGAAAATCACCGATGAGAGCTCTGACTCCAGTCGTGCTTCCAATCACTCTTACTTTTTCGTCATCGGTGGAATTGATCCATATCGCGAAGCAGCCAAAGATGAAACCATGGGTATAAATTGACACAATTTATAAACTGAAAAATACAACTTTTTGATGGATTTTACAAAAAATTTTTTTTCAGGATCGCCAATATTTTGTTACAGTGTGGCTGAAAACAGATGGGGAGTTATTGATCACCTACCAGCTCCACGTCATCACGCTGCTGCTGCATTGCTGCACAGCGCAGTTTATATCAGTGGTAGAGGAATTTCTTGTTTGTTAATTGGAAAATTTTAAATATTTGAATACGTAAATTTTAATCGATTTAAATTATTTGTAGGTGGCTCTGGATTATTTAACGGCGATTACTTCGAAGCAACAAACTGCGTGTGGTGTTTTGAGTATCTTCTGGGGAGATGGTCAACGAAGAACTCGATGGTTAATTGCCGAGTTTACCACGCTTTAGTCGCTGTTGACGGCTTACTTTATGCCATTGGAGGAATGGATAATCAACATCTGTAACGTTTCACACCTTGATGGAATTTTTTTGTTTTGTTATTTTTTGATGATTGCTGTTTCCAGATTATTGAAATCAATCGAATTTTATGATCCTGCTTCTGAAATGTGGTGCGTCATTGCGAATATGGAAAATGCTCGAATGGCGATGAGTACGACAGTTTATCATAAGATGATCGTAATTTGCGGAGGAGTTGGTGAAGATTCGTGTACGACGATATCTTTACTTTTGAGCAGCTGTGAATTGTTTGTTCCTCAGTCAAGAAAGTAAGAATACTTTAATTTACGATTCTTTTGATGTTATTGTAGATTTTCACCCTGTTTTAGGATATTAAAAATGAAAAATCTGCGAATTCCTCGATGTTTCTCAACATTGCTCCAGATCGAAGGCAAACTCCATTTAGTCGGCGGCGCTTCAATCGACGAAGAACGCGGTGAAGTGTGCATTTTCAGCATCAAAGATATTGATGTGTGGGACGAAACGACTAAATGTTGGATCAAACGTAACGAATTACGAAATCATCGACAAGACGGCGTCGCAATTTGCTTTGGTAATGATGAAATATACAGTAATAAATTTTTTATTTCTTAAATTACTACTGGTAATTCAAAATTAAACTACCTGTAGATAGTAAAATGTACGTTATTGGTGGACAATCATCTCAAATGAATTCGACGATTTTGATGGTGGAGTGTTACGATCATTACGAAAATAAATGGTCTCATGGTACCGCTTCATTACCAGTTGGTGTAAGTGGCGCTTGTTGCGTTGTATTGGATTCTGTACCGAGGTTGTTGATGAAGGAATTGAAAACAACGCAGAAGTGGTGATTGATAAATTGTGCGGTTGTAAATTTAGGCATGATGTATTGAAATTAAAATCACGAAAAATACAAGTGAAAAAATGAACAATTTTGGCAATAGACAATTTTGGTCGCCAAAAATTGTCTACAAAATGAAAAACAATTTTTAGTAATGTTTTACTTTTCTTGTCTTATTATAAACTGACTAATATAATTTGACCAAACTACTTTCAAGGAATTAACGGTTGAGCGGTCTAACGCGCTGAAGAAACTCACTGAGTGGAAAGTCTCGGGTTCGAATCCCTTTGCCCGCAAAATTTTAAATTTTTTTTGTAACAAAATATTTTATGCAGCGCTCCCCTAGGCAAAATAAATAAAACCACTAGTAGCGTTGTAGGCGAGGATATATTACGTCAGAATGACGTAAGCAAGAATTTTATTAGTGGTTAGTTTAGTCCGAGAGAGCAGTCACGCAAGTCAGGTCTTCACGGTTGTGTTTAATGGAGGAATTTTCCAGGGTTTTACGTACTTAACCGTCGCTTTAAATATTGTCTCCGCTTAAAAACTAGGTAAGAACTTTTCAAACGTCGGTTAAATTATCTAGTCGAAACGTTTTAATCTCTAAAACACTTAAGAGTTGTGCACGCGAGTATTTTACTCGGTGACCATTTTATATTTCTAACCATAACGCGTCGTTCTCAAATTTCATTAACCCTGCAAAGTTAAATTTTTATTATCTAATTATTATTTTCTTTTCTAATTTCAGTTCGAAGCAAATGTGAAATTCTTCGCAATTTGGTAACAAGACACGATTATGATAGAAATTTCAGCAACGAGACGCTTTGGAATTTACTTATATTTACTTTTATCTTAACTTACATTTTTGTAACAGAAGTGAAATAAAATGAAAACTAGGTTTAAAATGTCTTTTTAGTCTTTATTTTTCTTGTATACGAGTCATGCCCAATTTTGTGTAAATGTGATAGTGCAATTTTCGACCCTTCCCAGGGTTCCTGGCGATGGGGGCAATGGCTCCCCTCTTCTAATGGTCAAAACAAAGCCATTAGAAGAGGGGAGCCATTGCCCCCATCGCCAGGAACCCTG